>NC_047560.1:25159545-25324122 GCF_902806645.1 Magallana gigas | reverse complement strand
CCATAATGTACAATACAATGAAATAAATACACGTTAACATATTGACTCAAAATTAGAAATAATGTTATATTGAATATGTTTTGCAACATATCTCATAATTATATCCTGTTTACACTTCAAGAACCGTCTTACTATAAAAAGTCAATCTTCGTGTAAGAGTTATAGAAACATAATTTATCACTTAGTTTATTTAAGGAGACGAAACATTCGATTTGCGCAGATACATGCGCACATATAAATTATATTCAATATAAAAACATTGTTTGATAAATTTAATCAATTCTTTGATCTTATGTATCGAAAAAAGAAAAAGAAATAAAATAAATCAAAAGAATATAATTGCATATTGTTGTCTTTGTCAATAAATATGCTCTTGATAGACATTTATTATTCTAGTTTCTGCACGAATGTCTCAGTATTTGGTCTGCATATCCTGCGTGAGAAAAGCAGGAGTAAATGCACAATCTTGCAGTATATGCTCCTAAAAGCTAAGGGTCATTGATAGCAAGGTTACAAGTTACAAAACAGTAGTAAGATCACCGGTTACTGCACCTTTGATACAAAAATGAGGCCATTTCTGCATCGTGTTTCTGCGATTTGCATGTCTGGAAATTTTTGAATAAATGTTCTAAAATAAACGATAGCTTAATTGTTTGTAATCGATTTCCTCCTGGATCTTAGCAGATCTAGCATTGTTAAATCATATTCGCAGGTGACATGATATTCATTTACAAATATTTTTTGTAAATGGGTTCATCTTTTTCCCTTTGGCATTTATCGTTTTTTAAACAGAAAACGTAACGAAAATCCACTGACATTTGTTTTTAAGAAAGTGGGTGTTAAAAATAAGTTAAAAGGAAAAATACAAAATTTTTAAATAAACAATATCAAAATATTTACAGCAGACTACATGTTCATTTACGTGAAAGTCAAAAGTTGGAAATATAATGGAATATGACAATTACAAACTGTCAACATCTCAAAAATCCATAAAACGAAATACAAATTCAAAGCAGAGCAACACGACCTCTAAAAGATAGAGGTAGGATCAGGTGCCTAGGATGAGTAAGATCCTCTGCAGGAAGATCACATTGCCTGCGCCATTCATATAGGTAAAAATGTATTTATCGGGAAAAATGTCGTAATTTGGGGAAATATCATGATCGGGATAAACGTAAAATCCGTGGACAATTCGTATTCAATCAATAGTCCAGAACAGACAACACGGACCTCTGGAAAACCGAGCAGGATCAGGTGCCTAGGAGGAGTGAGCATCCTTAAACATGTTTTAAAAAGTTGTTATCTCAGAATGTGAAATGTAGCATGTATGCATAAAATCAGAACAAGGACATTTAAATCGTCACTGGTCTATAAAAAAGTTGCATAACAATTTGCTGTTTAGTCGAATTCAGATGACGGTGAGTTAGACACACGAAACTCAGGTAAGAAGTTTTTTAGTAACAAACTTATGTTACCTAGCTTAACTATTACTATATATCATTAAATAATCGTTACTTATATTAAGGGCTTTAAAACAATGTTGTTCGTGTATGATATGGGATGATGTCTACACAAATTAAGAATTTGTTGTCTTAAGCAATAATGAGATGCCATACTTGCCATACTAATTTTTTATTGCAAGATTTTTTTATTTGTAAAAATAGTAAAAAAGCGTATTTATAGAATCTAATTAATTAAACCGAAACAAAATCAAATTCAAATTCTTTGTTACATTGAGTTACAGTTGAAATAATCTTAATCAAATATATTACACCTTAAAAAACGTTGCAAGACCAGTGTTGAAATGGAACTTCAAGGCAGACAGCACTTGTGACGGGCTTCGCGGCGCCATTGGATCGGTGATTGCTACATCTTTAGCGAATGCCGGATGTGACGTCATTGGAGGTAGACAAAGTGAACATGATTATTGTACGGATGTCCATCGATGAAATAAAGCAGAGTAAAGCAATTATTTTGAAATGTTTAAACATAGACAGATTAAACTTGCTTGGTGTTCTGCTTTAAAAGTTAAGATTTTGTTTTCCTAATATAAGCTAATGATTATAAGACGGGAATGCCAACATATATATCATTTATACTATAAGCAATTAAAAAACTTTCTGTGGTTATATTTTCCCATTTTTTCCACAGAAGTAAACGGAATGTTAAGTACTTCCAATGCGACCTTATAAACAAAGAGACATCCATAAGGTTTCCAAGATCTGAAGTCTGGAGATGTTGACATTTTAGTTACTGCAGCTGGTATATATTCATCCATCCATCCATCCATCTATCAATCTTCATTTATTATTTATCTATCCATGTTCACCTATTCTTTTAATCATCCATTCTCCTTGATTCATCCTTCCAGCCAGCCAAAAATAATTTACAATCATTCAGTTATCATTTACAGTCGATTATCAAATCAACAAGATTGAAGATTTTCTGATGATGTTGGGATGAAGAATAGGCCTCAATTGACTGCACACCATTCGTATTGATCAAACTGGTTATTGCTTAATGAAAGATAAAGGTAAAATTAAATAACAAAAATATATGTATTCTATGTTATGTTTTTCAAGCTGGCATATAAAATGGATTGTATTTATATTAGAGACAAATTGCGTTACTCTTGCATTAAATGGGTGAAAGTAGGAATTTATTAAAAATGAGCGAAAAATTGCCCAGGTTATTGTTCTGACGTGCAACAAGAAATTAGATATACTACCTAAACAGATAATATATGCAACAATGGAACAACAATTCGTCTTGTTGGTGTTCGGCTTCTAATACATTGTGCATAAAGTACCGAAAGACGATTTTATTTCTATTATCAAAAATAAAAGGCAGTTTTTATTTATAGATATAAATATGTTTTTTTTTTTCTTTTTTGCTGTATTTTTCTTAATTTCAGGTTGGGAAGAATTATAAAATCATTCTTCCTATTCTGGGAATAAAGCAACAGGAGTATCAAAGTTATATTGCCTCTAGACTGGTCTTATTGGAATCAACAGGGTTAAAACTTTACTTTCTTTCTAAAATTCTAATAGAATCTTTATGTGTTGTTTATTAGTTTATTTAATGGAGTTTTTGATTTAGAAAATTTGTTGAAAAATACCCAGCCTGTTTCTTCAATATTTCCTAACAGCTCTTTAATCGTGTATGTATAACATTGTTAACCTTCCAAGGGAAACATTCTTGTCTGATTTAGAAATAAAAAAAAAACAAAAAACAAATGATATTAAAATGTTAGGAAATCATTAGCTTGAGAGAGTAGAGAGTCGAAGACATTCGGACTTGCGAACATAAATGTAGTTAAAACGTAGATAAGAAATTAAAAGATTATTCAATAGAGGTGAAAGATTTACCAAAAAAAATAATTATTTATATCAGAAGTTTTCAATTATTCTTTTGGTAAAGGAAAATGCATTTCTCTCCAGAGAATACTTTAATTATGGTTTATGGTTTCAACATCTTATGACTTGATGTACTTTAAGCTTAAAAAAGACCTTATGTATACACATCCTTATCGTGTTGTTCTAATACATTGCCATGGGATTTATCAAGGACAAGTGTATAAACGCCTTTTCCTATCACGATATATGAAACCAACGGCAATATTAGACTTTGACCAATATTAAACTTTTAATAAAAAGGATTTCAACATCTTTAAACTGTTTGTTAAAACGCATAAATAGTTTCAGATTAATATAATCTATAAACACAGAGGAGCAGTCTGGCCTGATTTAGCAAACATGCCAGCATTTTTTGTATGATAGTACTCAATTCGTATAAACAGGTACACTTCTTAAATTAGGGGCATGGGCACGATTTTGGTCAAATTCTATTTTTTGTTTTATTATTTACAATACTTTAGAATGCATTTCTAATGATCAAATCAAATTTGAGAGTCTCGGAGAGTTATAAGCAAGATACAGGGCTCACAATTCTTTGTATGAAACAAGGCCGTGTCTGTTTTTGTTTACATAGGTTCAATATACAGTAAAAATCTTCTTCCAGCTATTTGTCTATCTTTTAGTTTTTAGCATAATAAACAGTTCCTAATGTTAAAACATTTGTTTAGTATAAAACTGAATTTTACTTCAACGTTCAAAAAGGTAAACAAAGTTTTGTTTTTCAGCTCTGTAACTCGCTATTAACTTAACAAATGACAATTGGATTTCGGTTGCCTATTAAAAATGCCTTCTAAAGCATTGTAAATATAAAATCGGAAAAATGATTTTGACAAAATCGTGACCATACCCCTTTTAAAGACTATAACATTCACATACGTAAACAATTGAACATACAAATCTAGAAAAAAAAAACCAAACCTAAATCCGGTGCATTTATCGAACAAAATCTAAGTTTTTATCAACATTTAGAACAAAACCAACTTTTTCATCCAATCAGCGTCGCTTGATAATCTATGAAGTGATGTTTTTCATCATAAGAATTTCTTTAAGTTCCAGCAAAGTCCATTTTGATGGACAGCTAAGGAAGCCGAGATTCAAGAGAGATAATATCTGATTTGCACCGACATTTTGACAGGCAGTGAAAAAGTGGGTTAGTTCTATTATTTACATCACTTTACATCAATACTTTATCGCGTAAATTTTATAAATATGATCGAAACTTATACATAAACGCCCGCTCGCGTGTCGAGTGTTAATCCAATCATAAAGGGTCTAGCTTCTTACTCACTTCTGTTTCTTCACACGTTTTGAATCTGTATTGTTGTAGAATGGAGACAATCGCTAACCGCATCCGACCAGAGCTAGGCGCTGCCTATACAAGCTACGGGACCATGTCCAAAAGGGTAAATAAAGTATGGGGCCGCTTAGCCTTGTTTTCCGGAGGAAACCTTTTAATTAAATCATTGAAGACCCTAAGGAATGTTTATTGATCAGAAAGTATATGCATTTAATAGATAATCATTCGGGATAAATTTATTTTTACAAGAAAGATAAATACAACACGACAACATTCTCTTTTTGATTATTAAAACTTTAATAAAGGCCAATATACACAAAAAAACTACACATGTAAAAAATCTATTATGAGGTTAATATGTGTTTTTGATAAAAAAAGTTTAAGAATTCAATATTCACTTTTATCATATCTGTTTGAAATACATTTATATAATTTAAAAATTAACTTGTTCTTTTGATAGCTCACACAAGTTATGGGTTATGGCTGATATATACTTTATCATAGAAATGACATGTAGTGAGATTAATTTATTATTTATTGTACTCTTTAGCATTATTTCACCACGTAGTGTGATATCCTTTTATCATATCTCAAACACCATTTCTGATCTAATCAATTGTTTGTTAAAATTATTGATTTTAACGTTTTATTGTATATTATTGTATCATGTACTAAAGGGTGCTAATCCAAAGTGTGGAACGACGTGTAGGTTTTTGTCTTTTAGCTAGACATATGCCGTATGAACATGGTACCTTTTCAGGATCAAATTTGGTCGGATTTTCCCAGAACCTTGGGTCCCTGTGGATACTGTAGATGGAAAAGAGATGTCCGTACCATGGGAACAGTGTATCTTCTATCACAATATCCCTTCTGCAAGTCTATGAGTCTGAAAATGCCATTAGTTATGTAGTTGTGCTGTTAGAATGTAAGAATAATATAGTAATGTAAATGTTATAAATATTAGGTGATTGAGAATTATGGATTCCAATAATTCTAATGGTAAATTTGATATTGAATTATTATATTTACTAGCTGTGATCTGTAGCTTACTGGTCTGTTAAAAAAATGGTGAAAAAAAAATAGATCTACAGTGCCACCCATTGAAAAAGGTGTATGTTTTTTGCATACACAAAGTTATATGGTTCTCAATTTGTTAGTTTTTAAAATATATATAGCGAAAGAGAGAAAATTATAGGTCTTTGGCAATGAGTTTAAATACCTTCATGCTGACGGATAAAGCCTCAGAGTCTCACAGAAAACTCTCTCTCGGTACTCCAGTTTTGGAGCATTGTCGTAATTAGGTGGCCTATCAATGTATGTTAGCCAAGTCGTATAAAGTGAAATAGCGAATCGTTTTGCATGCGCTTCGCTCGGGGTGACATATCAAACCGTCAGTTTAAATTTTCGATTGAAAAAAGTATCGTACTCGTAAAATAAATTTTGTGCTCTTATTTGTTATAGAAACAGAAACCATAGATTGCAATATTTTATTGCAATATTAATCAATACAATAGTGTAAGATAACAGACCTTGCCCAGAATGGGTCTATTTCTTCGATGAGTTTTTCTTGACAGTCGGGGTGAGTGGCCAGATTGTAAGCAGTAAAGGCCAGGCATGGACGTGGTGTCGTATCCCACCAACAGAAAAATAAAGAATTACACCACAATCTAATCCTAGTAAGGCCGCAAATCATACAATTGGAAAACCGTGTGTAAGTGAAATTCACTTACATTCTAATCTTCATTTTAATGACGCTCTATGGTGAGCAATTTCACATTATATCTGCCTTACACTTAAAATATGATATGTTGGGCTATAATACTATTATTAAAACTTCAAAAAATCTATGTTTTAGTTCGCTTAAATTGAACATTTCCTTTTATTTTTGATAGGGTTCTTTGCTTAAAGGAAGTAACATGGCCTAAAATGGCAACGGCCATCCAGTCCTCATAATGCCCTTTTTTACATACATATTCGACCACAAATTATTATTATATATTCATGCATTGCTATTAGGAAGTATTTAAACTTACTTCTCGTTTTCCATTGTGTTTCATCTCCTTCGTAGTATGAATGTTTTCGGACTCATCGACGCCTGTGTCATGATGTGCATTCAACATCAGCTGCAGTAGGCCACGGGCTTCTAGTAACAAAAAAATCCAGATCAAAATCAACATAATTATTATAATCGAAGCAGTTTACTAAAAGTACGACTACGGAGACCAACGGTAGTACACATAACACTGTACTCCCAATATATCATATAATAATATCACGTCATTTTGTACATTAAGTGGTGTCTCTCTATTTATAAAGATGTTGTACTTGAACACTATATATTCGTTCTCGTACATTGCTGTCTTCCATCTTTGATCGACGCTGGCTTGACAGCACGCCGAAGAATGACAGAATCTCCAGTCGATTGAAAGGTGACATCCAAGCAGTAAAAAGGTATCAAATTTTTGGAATATCATAAAGCATAAAGACGAGGAAAAAAATTTGTGTCACGTACAAATAGAAAAAGATGTCCTCAGAAATTCTGAAAACAAAATGAAAATTATATTTCCATTTCTTTTTTTATGTCATGTAGGGTCTTCCGTTTACAGGCATTTAAGAAATATACAGGATGAGATCATAAAATCAATGCATGTACATTATTAACTTGTCATTATATATTTACATCGGTTTTTGAGCACTACATGAGAATATGACGAGGTCATATTATTTTAAAAGACAAGAATGTTTTAACTTACGAATAAGTATCAAAATCGGAGTAAAGGAAAGATTAAGAATTTCTTAGTATATTTGACAAAATCATTGTCCGGATTTTTTTGAGAGTCGATATCCATTCAAAACCAGTTGAGGCGATGACATCTAATGTATATAGCGCCAAAACACTGAAAAAATCATTATGGCAATTACAATTATTAAATGTAAAGGAAATTCTTTTTTTCAAAAAAAGTAAGGACATTTTAAAAAAAAAGTATAACCTATGTGAAATAAAAAGGGTATTATTATATATTGTCGACACAGAACAAAAATGATTTAATAAGCCAGTTGTCATTTTACAATTGTTTCTTTTATATGGTGTAATCTCTTGACATCTAAAACAAACCGAGATTTGATAGATTTCGTACGAAGGTATAATCATTTTTGGCATAAATTCAATATTGTTATAAGGCGAAAACAAATGCGACGCTCGTACTTATAAATGAATAGATTCACCATATAGAGCTAGACACTTCCCACAATCTAAATTTGTACAGAATACACTGAATACAAGTCTATACCATTTAGTAAACATTTCATTATTATTCACCACCATTCATTCAAATTGTACAGTGCCACAGAGTGTGTAATGATACATAGGTAATTAATTATAACGTACTCTTGAAGTCTCTTGGTTTTCCTGTTTTGACCCTTCCGTCAGTTATCCAACAGTTGTTCATATTGGCTTTAAAAACAACGGCTTCACTGAAATGCATGCATCTCGTATGATTTTATATGTCTAATACGAAGTCAAAGTAGTTTAAAAAAGATTCTTAGTTTATTGCAATATATGAACGTTTTTGACTCAATTCTATGAATAAAAGTATTTCTTGTTACATATATCCCACAGTTTTCTATTGTACATTAACCTTTTACAGCATACAGTGATATTGTATATAGGATTATTTGTCGCGTTAGTGTAATTTTGCCTCTCTACACTTGCAACCGGTTCGTCTAATAATGAATTAACCCACACACAGTTGTGTTATAGGATATAGATTTTGAGATATTGAATTTGTCCGGTATAAAATTGTCAATTAAAAAAAAAGAAGAATGGGGAAATAAAACGGGATCAGTCAACAACTGGTTTATCAATCATAATATAAAAGCAGATATAATAAAACATGTACCATCTCATTTGCGGAAGAGAATGTCGGGTAGAAGTGTGTTTTTAGGAAACCGCCATTGGGTCATCGTCGGATTAAGGAGTGGAATATTTCATTTCATTTCTAGGTAAGAATGTCTTCTACAAAACACATTAGAATTTTGCACACAATACATGTACTCTAAATATAATCCAACAAATTTTGTCCCACATTTTAATTTAGTTATATGGGTGTATCACATGCCCACATGGATTGTTTTGTATGAATCTTCACAGATATCTCATTCGTTCAATCAACATACCCATTTAGAGAGAGAGAGAGAGAGAGAGAGAAGGAGAGAGAGAGGAGAGAGGGAGAGAGACGAGAGAGAGAGGAGAGAGAGAGATGAGAGAGACTTACAGGTCGGTTTGTGTTCTTGAGAACTCTTTTACCATGATGGCTTTGATTGTGTCAGGGTTGGAGACTACAAAAGGGGGCGGTGAACCAATATATACTATGTAAAACATCATAAGCAATACAAGTGACGATGCAAATGAACTGCCATAATCCATTAAGACTTAAAGAAGACACAATCAAAAACACCGAAAGCAAAAAAGACCTTAAACAAATCAAAGCTATCATTTTCCCAACAGAAAGAAGAGGAGGAAAACTAGTACATTTAAACAGCTCAATTATAATATAAGCGTCTGTGTCATAAGTGCCATCAATACTGCAGATTTAATCAGCTCTTTACAAAATACTAGAACAATGGAGTATATATTAAGTTGAAGATCTGAAATGAGCCATACCATGTTTTATGTAATTAACATGTAGTAATTACTTACCAACTATATCACCAATTTCCTTGAAAGCTCTTGGTCTGTAAGAGCAAACGCCCGCAAAATGTAGATACACATGAAATCGGCTTAATTTGAATATAAATCATTATATGTAATTGTTCATTGATAAGCATAACATATAATATATTAAAAACACTAATCGAAAAATAGTAAATTTGGAAATAAATGAATCGAAAAAAAAAATGTATGATAGTTTTAGAACTCCATATAAGATGTAACATTTTTTTTGCCGTAACACTGTAGTTTACCAAGGGGAAGATTCATTTATCTTGGCATAAACGTTTGCCTATTTTACTATAGCTTATATAAATTAAGTTTTTAAAAGTACAGTACAGTCAACGCGGATCCCGTATTTTCCGCGCACCCCGCGGTCAAAATTGCAACGCGGTTCAAACACCTGTCTCAGGTAAAAACGCGTGCCCCCGCGGTTCAATCACCCATAATGATAACCACCCCCGCGGTTTGAACGATCGATACAGGTGTTAAAAAGTATCGAAAGGAACACGAGTTATCTCCCTCGATTAAAAAAAAAAAAATAACATGCTTAAACATAAATATAACTTAACAAATGCATAAAGATAATCATGATCTTTATAGAAAATCACAATTTTGAAGGTAATTTTTTTTTGATATTTGCTGTTTATTTGGTAATACTGGGGTAATATTTGAATTCTAATCATTTACGCTGTTATCTGTACAATCCAAGGTAAATGAGCCATGCCCGCAGTGGTTGAAAAATCAATGCTTACTAACTTTTGATATATCGAATACGATTAAAAATTTTAAAAATCTAACCAAAAAAAACGTAAAATTAATAGACTTATTTACTTAAATTGAATATTTTACTTTATAAAATATCAGGTATGTACATTTTTATGTATAATATCATTTTATCAGTGAAAAACCGTTAAAAATATTCAAATTTTAAAAGTGGCTTAATCGCCTCATATTACGGAAAATCACGACTTATAATTGCTGTAGAAAGCGTCATTGTTTTGATAAAAGTTTTATAATTTGTTCGGAAAAATTGATTTCAACGCTCTGTAGAACGACTAGTTGTAGCCTTATAAAAACAATTGCTCACAATTAAATGTTCAAAGAAAATAGTGCTCCTAATTAAAACCAAAAGGAAAAGGGTACTCATAATTAAAAATGTATGATTCTTCACATCGCAGGGTTTATTCAGTTTTAAACTAAGTGTTGCCCTGAAAGATACAGTGTACATACACGTATATTCGTGGATTTTCATAAAACAATGGCTAGGCGTTCTGGTG
The DNA here is from genome assembly GCF_902806645.1 of Magallana gigas. Classification (NCBI taxonomy): domain Eukaryota; kingdom Metazoa; phylum Mollusca; class Bivalvia; order Ostreida; family Ostreidae; genus Magallana; species Magallana gigas. The sequence goes on along the minus strand of NC_047560.1, from coordinate 25,313,421 downwards.
TGCGTTAAGATATACAATTCTTTACAAGAAATGGAATGAGGTTGTTACATCACAAAACAACATGGTAAGTTGTACATGTTATTACAATGCATACATCTCGGGTGACTTTAAAAAATTCAAAGCCAACTACATGTGTTATTTTTGTACACATTTCCTTCATTGTGTATATTAATTAAATCGCGATCTTTCCTGTGTAGTAGTGATTAACAAACCTTGGGTAGAAAGCCACATGCTCTAGGGTTTCACACCTATCAAGACAAAAGAAAATCTCAAATTGCGTAACGGCTTCGTCTAACCGTAACACTATCTTACAGAGGAGGCTTCTTGATTGCAGTGTCGCCGATCTTGATTTTATCTACGATCTTTATGGTGTGTTGTGTGAGAGAGAGAGAGAGAGAGAGACGAGAGAGAGAGAGGGTAATGGTCTTTAGCCCCCCCCCCCCACGACGCCACTGCATTCAATTGAAATATACTATATAAAAAAATTTTAAGTTTAGTATTCATAAAAGACTGTGATTGAATCCATATGCAGTTTCAGTCTGAGTCCACGTGCTCCCCTGTCAATCAAATCAGCCCGCGAGCTGCACCACGTGCTTCTCCTTGATAAAGAAAACAGTTCGTTCTATTAGTCTTCGGGTAAAGAAAAAAAAAAAGAAGTTGTCTAACAATAAGGATTTAACACTGTTATGCGTTTAATTTAATGCTTGACACTGTGTTTGTGAAGTTTAGTTCGTATACAACGTTATTTGGAAAGAAAAACTAATTCTCTCTCTCTCTTTTCGGGGAAAGAGACCATTGTTAAACACTTTTACGTTTAAGAAGGCAGTAAAATGAAACAATTATTTATGTTACTGTTAAAAAATTGTTTGATATACGGGTAGAATTCTGGATGTCACTTGTTGCAAGGAAATCCACCTGCCTCATACCGTGTATTCTGTGGCGTTCAAGCGAAGAGTGATTTCCTGTCAGTGCGATGGTTTCACACCTTTGTTGTAAAACAATTGGGACAAATACAGTTAACTTTGACAGTCATTAAACGTTGGAAAGGGGGTACAAAAAAACGTTAAATTCGCTACAGTTACGACATACCGTATGTGTAGTAGCTTAATATTCAACACACATAAAATGATATCAATATCTTTTTATATTTTAAGGGTAAGTAAAATTTTCATATGTTGCCGTTGATCGTATGGTATACGTACACACGCGTAGCGGTGCTTGGTCACGGACTAGGTTATTTGTCTTGAGTATCGACAGTCTCTCTCTCTTCTCTATCTCTCTCTCCTCTCTCTCTCTTATACTGTTAGTAAAATTGTTTGAAAAACAAATGAAATTCCTGATGGTCATTCGTTACACAGATTATCACCGTCTCATGTGTACATGTACCAGTGTATTCTGTGCATTCAAGTGTAGAGTGATTTCCCGTCAATGCGATGGTTTCAAACCTTTGTGTTAAACAATGGGACTAATGTCAAGTACAAATTTACATTAACTTTCACAGTCATTTATTAAAACGCTGAAGAGGTGGAGGGGGCGGTTACGAAAAACGGTATTCGCAGCTGATACTACATGTACATCGTGTTGTTGTTCATATTGAACTCACATAAAATTATGTCAATTAGATTTAGTATTTTTAGGGTTGAGTAAATTTTCATATCATGCCGTGGCCGTAGGTATACGTTCTCATGTAGCATGTGCCTGTCACGGACTAGATTAATTGTCTGAGCATCGAGAGAGTGCCGTAAAACGAGCTACAAAACTGATATGGATTAAAACATTTTGTAGTCGGAAATTGTTAAAATCATTAAAAAATCGCAAAATAATGTTTTATAGTTCTACCCTCTCCGTCATGTAGATTACATTATAAAAATGACTAAATTTTTTAAATAATAGGTTTATCAACAGTTACATGAAAAAATACGAGGTGCAGATGATTCTTTAATAAAATATCTCTAACATAATCGATAAGGAGTTTGAAAACGGGCATGTAAAAATACGTATCATTTTAATATGTGAAATGAAAACAATACATCAGACATGGCCAGTATAGAATGACTCTCCGTGTTAGGTGGCCGTCTTATGTCTAATAGCCTACAGGTAACAATCTCCGACACCTTGTACAACGGTAGGTACACCGCCCGCGTTAAACATGGCTGCAGCGAGGACCGCGATGAATTAACCGCGATATGTGTAACGCGGAAAAGATTAATAACGCGGGGGAGCGCGGTCAAATACGGGATCCGCGTTGACGGTACTGTAGGTTAACATTTTAAAAAATGACAACGACCATGTAGTTCTCGGTACATTGTAGTTTTCTTGGTAATAACAATGTCTCTTATGTATTCTACTTTTCATCATATACTTACCGTCCTTCTGTATTTGGTGAAATTCCTACAAATGGTGTTGGCAAGGGACCGGGAATTCCGTACTTTCGAAACAAACTGTGCTCCCATCTGGAATACCTGAAACTCAAAATAAAGCCTAACAGTTTTCTATTTTTTAAAATACGAAATTACATTATCTTTTTTCTGTTCAGGTTATCTATTAATGTTGAAATTTGAATAGATTTTTATGAGGTAACATGGATTTGACTTTTGGCTCAAAATGAACTGCATAAAAACGCTTTACCGCATTCTTGAGATCGAGTTCTTTTACAGTGATTTCTTGCATAGTCAATCCATATATAAGGAAAATGACTTCGGAGTGAATAAATAACTTATGCTTTGTACTCATTTCATAATTATATTTCTATGTCATGGTCTTTGATGCTGACCATATTATGATCTATGGTGTTAAGAACAAACACATCGCTCAGATGATTTACAAAATAAAGTTGTATGAGGTCACAGGTCAAGTTTAAAATGATTCATAAAAAATTAAAACCCCACTGTTTTTACAGTTCTTAAACCATTTATTATTCTATTGGTGTTAAGAATAAACACACATCGCGTCAGATTGATTTAATCATAAAATTGTATCAGTGGTCAATTCAGGTTTAAGAATGATTCATGAAAATGAAAAAAACTCACCTGTTTTTACAGTCTTAAAACCATCAAAAGGCATGGTCACGGTTAGTTTTAGAGTTCTTTTTTCACTTTAAATTTAACGTCTACAATGCTGAACTAAAGCTCATTGTATTTCAAATAATCACCAAGTTTTTACCGTCAGTTTTCAACTAATAAGTTAGACACATACCTTTATTTCTTGTTAAATGGACACAAAGCTCGGTTTGTTTACGTTAAGTCACGGGTGAGTATAATTTGTAAATTCATAATGCATTTGTCTCAGTATATAAGTATGATCATGCACATTTCTACGTTTACGTACATATTAAGTAGGTCACTCTAGGCAGATAAAAATGGGGTTGCTTGAATATAGTTCATTGACGTATTAACACAGCAATAGAAATTTAATGTTTTAAAGAAATAAGAAAGTAAACTCACAGATATGCTAACATACAGCGAGATTACAAACTAATATCAAGTCGTTGAAACACAATTTGCCAAACATGTCCATTTTGTGTGATTTGAAAATCCCAAGGAAAGGAAATCAAGTATATTCGTCGTCTGCAAAAGCTAGTGTTATTCTCGACACTGATATCAAAACAGAAAATTAAACGAGAGAATGATGTATATGTGTGCACAATGGCACAACACTCAACTAAACGGTAAAGATAGAGAACATACTCAGCAAACTGACGGCGGTAATTTTCATATTTGAAAACGGTTTATTTTTCAAGCATTCATAATTTTGATGTTTTTGACTTAAAATAACCTGCAATAATTATCCTTTCTCATCATTTTGAAGGCAATGGTTTACAAATCCTTTCCCACACATTACATTAAATATAAGAAAAAAAAAAGACGAGATTTAGTAAAGAAGACATTACAAATAGAAATTGCTCTGCGCCGGGCATGTTTCATTGATGCGCTAGCGCTTAAAGAACATTCACAATAATACCACAGCGTCCAAGATTAATAAACTAATCCAATCGCTTATCGTTTGTTTCTGCAACACATGTTAATATGTATGACATCAGAATAGCTGATTAATTTAGTTCAAATTATAAATGAACCAAACTACAATATTACAGTATCGTGTTGTGTAAGTGTATTGTATAATTAGAAACATACCTTTGTAAAATAGTTCATTGACTTGAGGCGGACTACACTATATATATAATATATATATATATACAGAACCTGAAACGTGAACTACACCTCTAAAACGAACTGTACCGTTCCGTACAAGAAACGAGCCGTACCGTTCACAAAAAAAACGTACGTTCACAAAGCGTTACCGTACCGTTAACAAAACGAACCGTAATGTTCACAAAGCGAAACCGTTACCGTTCAAAAGCGTAACGAACCGAACCGTGCAACTGGACTGTAGGAGCACGTTTCAGGGTCTGTATCAAACTTAAATGCTATGTTGGTATAAAAATGCAGAACACAGCGATAGTGTATTGATGTACTAACTGTTTTATACTAGATTGTGATAAGTAATTGTAAAGTTGACTGTTGTCGTTCTTTCAAACGAGTATTTCAGAAATCTAAAAAATCTGCTATTTAAAGCATTTGATTGGACATTTATTTAAGATACATAAATCTCATACATGTACAATCAATGAAATAAATACACGTTAACATATTTGACTCAAAATTAGAAATTAAATGTTTATATTGAATATTTTGCAACATATCTCATAATATTATCCTGTTTACACTCAAGAACCGTTATTATATAAAAAGGCAATGCTTTCGTAGTAGGAGTTTAGAGAACATATTATCACTGTTTTAGAAACTTTTATAAGGATGACGAAAGCAATTCGATTGCGCAGAACATTGCGCACATATAATTATATTCAAATAAAAACATTGTTTTGATAAAATTTAATCATTTCTTTTGATTTATGTATCGAAGAAAAGAAAAAGAAATAACACTAAATATAAAAGTACTAATGCCTATGCTCTTGTCAATAAATATGTTTGATAGACATTTAGTTATCTAGTCGTTGCACGAATGTCAGTTATTTGGTCTGCATATCCGATGCGTTAGAAACAATATAACACAATCTGCCATATTGACTCCTAAAACTAAATTGATCATGATATCATTTACAAGTTACAAAAACAGTAAATAATTACACTGTACGCACTCTCTACTACAAATAATTAGTCCACTCATCTTTTCTTCCTATTCATTCTGACAATTTCTAATATATTTTTCTCAAAACAAACTACTTCTCTTTATTTTCTACCTATTCCTCTTCATTCCTACCTCAATCACATCTCACTTCAACCATTTTCCTATCTACATCCACTCTTCCCAACAACTTACTCACCCTCTCCCCCTTTTCATTCCTTCTCAGTGCAGTGATCAACCCTTAAATTCAGCAGTTCTCTCTTAAAATACGCTTTTATAATTCCAACCTAGATGTTAACAGTAAAAACCCGCAAGATCACGAAGACATACGGAAATAAGTTAAAACTCCTATCTGAAATTATGTTACACCTAGATGTGATACGGATAACACTTGACAAAAAATGATAAAAAAACCCAGAAAACGTTTATATCATTTGGAAAAAGTTGTGTAAGTCTACATACATACATTTATATGCAGCAAAAACCTGAAGCACTTTTAAAATTTTATTTTTTGGCATTCATTGTAAATATAAGCATTCAAATCTAAAGCGCAAGTAGCAGGTATATAAAATGCAAGTTGAAATATGAGCCAAATCTTACAATGCATAAAATGAATCTGCTTGTGCCAGTTACCCAATTGTCCTTTCTGATATATTTCATTTATCAAATAAAATATACAACATGATTACTTTAAAGTAGTCATGTTGTATATTTTATTTGATAAAAAGGACACAACTCAGATGTCTTTAAACGTGCTGGGGAAAAATACCCCTCAATATTTGTTGTGTTACGTTTATATTTACAAAGGTCCATTTAATTGTACCTTATGACTGTTATATTCATTATTCATATACCTGTCTAAAACCGTACAGTGTGACTGTTAAACGATGTCTCACATACATTTCTAAACATTAATATTTCGACTAGAATATATATACACACTGAATATTAATTTCTGTATGCCGTCGGTCCAATAACATCGATAATATCTGGTTGAGAAGAAAACAAATATCCCATTGCATTAACGTGCAGTATTAAAAACATCTGTAGAACGGTATAGGACAAACAATATGTATAAGTACAAATTAACATTCAATAGAAAAATGTGTGAAAATTTAAATTATTATTCAATGGCTAAAATGTGGGACGTTAAATGCACACCGTCCAAACAATACACCGTGACCATTTTTTTGGTCTGAAAAACCGAGATTAAATCAGTAAATGCAAACCGAGCAACCTCTGCATTTATTCTGTTCAGTAAATTGGACTAAAATTTACTTAAATATCACTTAACTATTACAAAAGCTTTGTTTACGCACAATAATTGATTGTTCGAAATTATTATCAGTATTCTACATCACTATATTATATATATATATATATATAATTAATATATATAATTATATAATTATATAGCTATATATATATATATATATATATATAATATATATATAATATATTAAAAACTCGGCGAATACATTTTACAATTGTATGGCATAGAGGTAAACAAACAAAAACAAAAACAGAAAAAAAAACAACAAAAAAAAACCACACAAACAAAAATTCTTGCTCTTCTTTTGTTTTTACACAAAGTACCTACATACTTCCATCTTTTATTTTAATCAAAAATCGTACATAGAAAATTCATTTTATGTTCGTCTAGGTGGTTGGAAGTTTTTCATATTCACACTTTTCTTTACAACTGTTGGATGTCTCTGTGGCGCAGTAATAGATGCGACCCTCAAGCTCGTATGTGCATGTCTCTGCTTCTGATGTATTCTCACTAAAAGAGGATCCGTCTTGCGAGTGCTTTATTTCATTTCCTTTATAAAACACTATCGAAAAAGTAGAAAAAAAACCAGTCTGAATATTTGAAACAAATCAGCACAAATATTTTGAGTCATTTTGACAGCTTCCGCAATTATACGCACTTTTTTCTCGTTTTCATTACAATATTTACTATAATAACCACCAAATTAAAAAACGTATATGTTACCGGAAAGATACGCGCTATCGTCAGGAGTGTCAATGGTTTCGTAGTCGCCCTCAATAACTCCACGACCGGGGATCAGTGTGTATCTCTGAAAGGATTGTGCCCCGTTTTGCATTGGTACTGTCTCCTGTTCCGATGAAATAACAGGCGTCTTCCGATTGTGATGTCCTTGTCTCCTTTTGTATTTCCTTCCTTTATTTTGACAATTTTTATCATTGAAAGGTCAGTTTTAGAGAGAGAGAGAGAGAGAGAGAGAGAGAGAGAGAGAGAGAGAGAAAGAGAGAGAGAGAGGAAATGAATGGATGTATGAATATGTAACCATTTTTTTGACTTATTTATTATAAAAACTATGATTTGGAGAAAAAAATTCAGTAATATTCTATATAGCATGTAACTTTCATTATCTGTACTTCTTAAAGCACAATATTATTTTAAATGCATCCTATTAACAAATATTTTATTTTTGTTTCGATGTTCAATGAAGTCTAAGCTTGCAATATTTATTTTACCGATGTAGCAGAGAGTGGATATGAAGCAGAACAATAATATGGTTCCTCCAAGAGCAAAGGTAACAAGTGTCAACAACGGCAAAGTCGATAAGTAGGCCATTAAACCGGAACTTGTAGACTCTGGAATAGACAACATTATCAAAACACAGCATAAAACTCTTTATAAAACATCAAAACAATATTAAGCAATCCGTCTGATAAAAAACGGTTTTGAAATGTTAATGACATATAAATTTATTAGATTCAGTCAAAAATATAGTATTTACAAGTGGACGTGTCGTTGTTTTTAAAATTAAACACGTTTATTTCCTGTTTTGATAATTGAATATGTCGATATCTAAATTGGGCACTTAAAATTATGTTCAATATCAAAATAAAATGTACTTGACCGTTTATTTCTATTTGTTTACATCCTATATTTATTGTTATAATTGTAAAGTAATTGTATAATATGTTTAAAGAGGCATTATTCGTTCAATTATAAAAATTATGGATATCCTTACAAGTGTAGGCTTAAAATCCATAAAATAAGAGAATCATTTTTAATCATCAGTAACATAAAATGGGAATATATACAATGTATATATATATATATATATATATATATATATATATATATATATATATATATATATATATATATATACTTAGGTTTACCTTTGTTTTCTATTATAATAGTTAGAATTTCTTCCCCTTCGACAAAGAGTTTATAATATCCAAAGGAGGATTTATTAATGATATGAATCTCAGAGTGAATCCAAAACTGGTATGGTTTGTCCCCTTGGCTAATGGTTGAGGCAGTGTCGAGTTGAAATTGTTCCCTCCTGGGTCCAAACCAAATGGCGTCTTTTGGCGTTGGGTACGACATCAACGGAACTTTTAAAACAACATACCCATCGATGTTTTCTTGATAATGCAGAGAGAACGTTGTATTAACGTCTAACCTTGGAGAGCCTTGAAAAAATAATTCCTCAAAAAAATAAAACTGTATTTTCGTTACGGTCAAAATGTATTTACAAGTTGTCAAGTTATATGAAAGATACCGAGCACACATTGTTTGAAAACGTTTGTTTTAGAAGTACAGGATATATTTAAAGCAATTCCTTTCTTTCTTTCTTTTGTTCTCACTTTTTTTCCTTTCTTACTGATTTGTTATAAACATACATAAGCAATGTCCACTGTATTTTTATACCAATATTGAACCATATATTCAGTGTTTAACATATTATCAAAACAAAGTCGTTGCTTTTGTTTACATGCATCTTGCTTAGAATTTTACGACTTTCCTATGCATGAAACGGGGATAACGATTTTGTATGCCAAACTGCCAAGAAGATGAAGTATTACTTACATTCTACCAACAGACGAATTGAACTTGAGGTATGATTGAGTTGGTCATTATAAGCATCACAAGTATACTCTTTCGTGTGTTCACACTTCAGTTTATGATAACTATACATAGATTCAGTTTTTGTCCCTGGTAACCATGAATTGTCTCCTTTCTCATCATTACCGGTTATATAAACCTTGGGCTTGGGATTGCCTGCACACGAACATTGAATTACAGCAGTCGCTCCCTCCTCGGCTTGTATGATATTTTCTGTGATTATGTTCCCGCTTATGATTCCGAGAATGGTCGGTTTAGCAAGATCTTTAAGTAAAATCAAATGCTTCATTGATTCAGAGAAAATTGAGATATATTTAATTATTTATCACAAAGTTTTGGTTGGATGGAAGTTTTTCAGGTCACAAAGTTTTTAATTAAACGATTGATGTAAGGAATCTGGTTTGTGTCAAATAACAATACAATGTATACATGAAAAAAGAAAACGTTTCTTATGGCTATTATTTTTGTTAAATTATCGTATTTGTCTTATTTAACACAGTAACAATATTTTACCAATTCACTCCAATTTTTGACCTTTAAAATGAGGTCAAATTATTTAAGATACAACCGTAACGTCAGGCGGATTGATATGTTTTTGACGTTAGTCTAACATGACGTAGGCAACATGCTTTATACGATATAAGATATTTTTTTAGCCAATCAGAAAGCACTTTACAACCAAAATTGAATTATAACACTCTTACATTGCACATCTATGTTAATTTCCGTTGAGACTGTATTTGAACCACGATTGTTTTTGTAATCACCAATTGCCACACACTGGTATTTCAGAGGTTCCGTGCTATTAACAGTCTGTCTTGGTAAATTTGCTGTTGTTATAACTTCGTCGATTGTCCCGTCCAAATCCACTTTTCTCCATTGGAATGTACAAGGCGGATTGCAGTCTGCCATGCAGGATACAGGTCCAAAGCTTGCACCATTATGCAACTTTACACTTGTGTTGAAATCGGGAGTCATCGTCACAGCTTCCGGACCATCTGTATACATTAATAATGTACAAGATTTTAAATGAAATAAACCAATTTTTAAAAACCAAATGATTTATGGAGTAAAAGTGCATTTTCAAGAATATACTTTTTTGACATATGAAAGTGATTAATGACTTTTTGTCCCGGTGTTTGTACATGAATTATTTACTTACATAGAGGTTGCATGTAAGCAAAGTCACTTATTGATGTCAACTGCTCTCTAGCCTGGCATTGGACATACGTATAGGAAGTTACGTTCATGGTCAGTGTCTGGCTATCAGACTGGGCGACTGTATTGTTCACCACCCACGTATAAACGATGGCGGGAAATGTTTTAAAGTAAAGTGGCCTCGACCGCGATATGCTATGACATTTGAGTATTGTTGATTGACCAATAGGTACATTTCGTATTCCTGTGATTTTTGGATTTTCTGGCAAAGCTGAAAATTAAACTGCAATAAATGTAAATGTTGAAACGAAAATAAAATTTAAAAACAAATGAGTATTGTATACACAGACCACAATAATCATAAATCCAATCCAAGTATTGTAGAATAATTTCAAAGCAAAAAACAAAGTGTTCACTAATTGTTCAAAAATATGTTAAATGTTATAATAGTTTCATTAATATTAGTGGTCAATGTACTTCCTGGTTCTAGTTAAAAGATTGGTTTGAAAAATATGTATATTCCCGACAAATTATCATAGAAGAACGTTTTAGGTATTGCACTTCAGGGCACCTTTCATTTTCCGGATGCGCTGGACTTCACAGTAATTCGTGTATAAAAATATGTTTAGTTTTATATAATGATTTACAGACAGAAATATAGACATAAATAAGGACTGAGAATAAAAAAAAAGTGTTTTAATACATTATTTTTAAAAAAAGCATATAGTTAGCTGATGGTTACTTTTTTCCAACCATATATCTGGAATTTAATCTTAAAACCCGCCAGTTTTTGTTGTCTCCATGCAATTTGAACCTTTCACTCTTTTCCCCAACTTTTGTCGACCCCCCCCCCTTTTAATGTGCTTGCATGACTAAAAAAATGAAAGTTGAAATTGTTGACATTTTGTTTAACTTTGCCAACACATATCGGAGTAAGTATACTTTTATTAAACACAAATATTTTTTGATATAAAATAATAAAGGCACCTGTGCTTAATCTTTTATATATGTAATAAGACAAAGTACAAAGTTTATTATCATTACCATTGACTACAAGCACGACTCCATGGTTTGTTCTAAAAGATTGAACATCGTATCCTAATGCGTAGTAGCCCGCATCAGTCGCTGCAACATTTGATAAGACAAATGTAAACAACCTGGATGAGGTTGCTAAATCTTCTGCAGACACAGCGTAACGAAGTATGCTAGCACCAGAATCTGTCAGCTGAAACAACGTTTTAGCTTTGGTTGGGATTGGTATGTACAAAGTCACGTTGCTTCCTTCTGTCACTTCTAACACTGATTCTGAATTTTGAAAATATCAAAATAGTGTCTTTGGTATACGTATTTCTGATTAAATTATAATTTTACAATGTCATTTTTCTACGTTTCAAGTTAAGCTGATAGAGGTATTTTCAATAACGAAGAAAATGACATGAAAACACTTACGATGAAAAGTCATCCTACTTTCGACGTATGTATAGCGAATCGTGGCACGAACAAGAACCTTGACAATATTGTAGTTAAGGATATCTTTAAGGACGAATTTATTATCATAAACTCTCGTGAATCCCAAGTGACGTCCGTCACACGTCACGCTTACGTCATGATATTTAGACGCATGTGACCATGTGAACATCATATCTCCATTCATAAAATGGGATTTTATCTCAAATGATTGTCCTGTAAAAGTTTTAAATTGAATTTAATTTGTATTTTGTTGTTGGTTTTTAGCGGTGTTTTTCCATTATGTTGGAAACGATATTAAAAAAAACCATTTTTTTTCCATTGTTTAATACGTTTACAAATGTATATATAAAATTGTATTTGGTAATTAAAAAACAATTACAAAATTTTACTATTTTGAATTTAGGTCTTTTTAATCTAATAAAGATTAATGTCACCTTTGCAAAAAATATATACAATTTTTTTAAAGAAATCATTAATAAAATAAGTTTGTTTTTCAATTAAACACTGGAACAAAAATAACTGAAATTATGATTATAAACTGAAAAACAAAAGACTGTAATGTAAAAAATTACCTAAAGAGAAGTTATGATAAACACGATCAATTGGAACAGGTTTAGTTCACACCGTTCATTAAAATAGTCTTACTATCAATATATTACATACATGTTTTATCAAATGGCAAGAAGCTATTTAGATATTTAATTTTATAAGAATGGAACAGTCATTCTTTTAAAATGTTGATCTATCGCAGAGGGTATCAACAAAAACAATGAGTAGCAAAGGGATTACTCTCACGGTCAAAATGAAATTGATTATATTGTTGTTAATGATATAGAACAACACTAACCTCTGGATTTAATTGTTTTGTTAACCCAAGAATTAAAACAAATCAAAACGATGTTTAAATAATATTCAAAAGTACAATATATAGCTTAGACTTCTTTGATTCAGTCGAAACTTGATTTATAAAGAAAAATAATTTCAAAGTAGTAAACTTTTTTAACATAGCAATTTTTTTTTTAATAACTCAATATTTTCAACAAATTGAGAGAAGTTTTAAGAATATAAGAAACTACCGTATAAGTATACGCATATTAATTTGATTAAATGCAGTTGCAACTTGTTTTAATACAGATATGATTAATAAGTATTTAACTTTAAAAAAAAAATATCAATAAATATAAAACTTACCTTTTGATCTTTCTAGTAGAACAAGTAATAGAAATACATAAAACGAAGTCGGTTTCATTTTTTCAAATATGTTGATGAACACTGTAAATTCATGTTTTTCCTCTTAACAAATTAACACGCCTACATTTGGCGGTTATTTTTTAGTGATATAAAGTTCTCGGTCATTAAATACGAAACTTTATATAGGTTTTAGTAAAACAAGGAAGCACTTGCTAATTACTGACGCTTGACTGTAATACAATCCGACAAAAATAATCAGGAAATCACAATATGGTATGCAGAGCTCTTGAAATAATTGTAAAAATCAGTTATAGTTCAACTTTTATTGAAAAACCTGTACATTGTGAACACACACATACCGGTAATTCTCTCTCTCTCTCTCTCTCTCTCTCTCTCTCTCTCTCTCTCTCTCTCTCTCTCTCTCTGCGTGTCTCTCGCTCTCTCTCTCTGCCAATTGAATATCCTTAAAAATGATTCAAAAATGTGTTTTGATAATTTTTTATACATAACTTTTTTAACTATTATGTTCTGACAATTTTACTTACTGTTGTTTCCGCAGTTTCTGAATATTAATCATAAATTTTCCTTATTTAAGTTTAGTGGAAATTTTAATTTTCTAACTGGTATAATAAAGAATTTTTATGAATTGCATCGAATTTCTAATGTTTCTTTTGTTTCAGGCCGCTGTGAAGCCCCCATCAATAGGGATCACTGCGCCTGTCATGTTGTTTTCAGCTGGTGAGCTTAAAAACACTGCTAATTAAGCAATTTAAAAATAAACAGATCATTACAAAATTAACACATAAAATATTTTAAGGGGAATTTTTTTTTTCGGATATCCATTTTGTTTTTAATCAGACCTACTGGGAAACAAACACTTTTTTCTAATTTATTTCTTTTGTTGTGTTTTATTTTGTTTGGTTTAGTATTGAATAACATATTTTACACGAATGTACCGTTTACAGATATTAAAGGCGTAAATTGAAGAAGAAAAAATAGATTAGGAAAGATTAAATCAATAGCACTCAGCCAAGAATGAAATCTCGCCATAAAAAAATGAAAATAGACTTGTAGATAAGTAAATTGAAACGGTATAGCAACGGTTTCTGATTCAGTCACCTTGCATGACTTTAAGTATGTTACATTCAGTTGACAAAATAGTAGTTTTATCTTATTAACGGTTTATCACTAAATATAAAAACATGACTAAGATTGTGTTCAAGGTTTTCATTGAATACTAATAGTATATTTTTTAACGCAACATTTTATAATGAACATAAAATTGGAATGATACGTGTTTATGTAAGGAAATATTTTTTTTTAGGAACGAACGTGTTTTCCTCGGCATATCCAAGTATATATATTATGTACGTGAGTACAATGAATTTCCTTCTTCCTTTACCGCTCTTATTAATTAATCATGTTACATTTCAATTATGTTTTAAATGGTAGCATCATTAAAACTTTCTTTTATAATTATTATTTAACTACCCAGTAAACTGCTTCGTTGGAAGTGAAAGTCGAGATGTTTCCTTGGAAAATTAAGAGAATAGACAGTGTTTATTTGACACATTCGTAAATCATAACAATAAGGTTGTGTTTGGATTATAATAGAAGTAACTTTGACAGCCATTTTTGTTTTAGATTTTATGATGTTGTGTAGCCCCCATCCACAGGTATCGCTGTGCCTGTTATATTGTTTCCAGCAGGGGAGCAAAGGAATACAACCAAATCAGCTATCTACAATGCAAAAAAAAGAAATAAAAAAGTATTTTGTTTGCTAAACAAGTATAGTCTGAAAAAAAGTTGTCTTAACTTTTTAAAATGCACCAGTACTTGGAATATATCTATTATTCAAAGTCAAATAAAACATTTTCTTCTAAAATGTATATAGATAGATATTATCTGCACGAATTGTACGTAGAAGCAATTTGATTGAAGTGATATTCAAAACAAAACAGATCATTTATTTACAAATAAAACCCATAAATTCTTTCACGTTTGGGTATCATTTGTAATCATACAAAATGATATTTGCTTTAAGCTTTTTGAATGTGGTAATTCATTATATAATTATAGAGAGATATATTTCTAAAGGTAACGAACACGGTTAAAAAATGGCCACGACCACCCCGCTATTTTATATATATATATATATATATATATATATATATATATATATATATATATATATATTATATATATATAATATATATATATATATATAGTATATTACTACCTGGCTAGCCTCTGTGAACCGTTTTGTAGGCAGACACTGTAGATATTCCTCCTTAAAGAAATTTTATGATAACATAAATTACCTACGTAACACACATTAAGAATAATTTAACTATAAGTCAAAAATATTATTTCACCATTTAAATAGTCTCTGCTGGAAACGATCTCCAACTTACTAAGAAACAATATTCATGAAGATGATTCATTTGATCATATCCGTCGGAAATAAATAAGGCAATTCTTACTTTTATTTCGTCAAAGCTTTTGGTAGAGGTCTTCTGAAAATCTTTTATCATCTTCGTTACAACTAAAATAAAATCAAAACACCTCTTTTTAGATTTTGTAAAACAATTCATATGGTGAAGACACAGGATGAATCTCTGCCATTCAGTCAATTGAAATGTGACTGAGAGTTAACTGAAAGAAACTGAATGGCTTAGCTGTACCATTCAGTCACCTTTCCAGACCATTCAGTTAACATTCAGTTGACTGAATGGCAGAGCTTCATCCTGTGAGATTTATGCAAGTATCGCCACAGTATGTTTATTTATTAACTCTGCGCCTCATCGATCATTGTGACGTTACAGTAACTTTACGTCAACTTTTATTGTATGATGTTATCCTTTTCCCCAAAGCGCACTCGCGATAACGTGCAGGAAATAACATGATTTTTTATGTGAAGTGTGTCGTGGGTATTTAACCAATTCCATCGAAATATAGGTCTTTTTAGCTCGTAATTTTTTAGATCATGTAGAACTTGAATTTGAGTTAATAAAGTGTTTACTTGATAGGATTTGGATTTGTTCAATAGCTTATTCATAATTTTTCTAAACGGCACAGGTGATCCCAATTAAATTATGCGTGGGAAATGAAGTAATTCTTCCATTTCCTCATTTTTATTGCTCGTAGCGTTTAAGACCGTTCATTAGTAATAAAATAAAAGTGATTATTTATGTTGTATTTGTACTATATACTATATACATTTATTTTTCACTACGTGCTTTTTAGGTCTTAAAATTAATGTGCAAAATACATTACAGCTTTATATTTTATCCACACATAATAATAAAACAAATTGAATACATATAAATCAATTGGTCAACAATTTAGCTTGTCTTCGGCTGTTGATCACATGCTCGATCAACACTCATGCTGTGCACACAACAATAAAAGGTCACTTTCGGAACAATCATTATACTTATACACATACACATATACTTAATGTATTTTACACTACAGACGAATCAAAGTGCAAGAATCTAATTAAACAGGGTAAAACTTCAAAAACAGAACCTCTACCCCGGAAAACAATGTTTTCCTCGAATTTTACTCTTTCCCAGATAAATGTCTGCATCAACGCACGAACTGTCTATATACAACTTGCCCTTCACGATTGTGGAAACAAAGCCTTGAACGTTACGACCTTTAGTTTTCGACATTTAAAAAAATGGATATATTTGCTTGATAGTCATGATAAAATTGTTTTTCCCTGTATGCTGTAAATATATTTCTTTTAAATGTTGAAGTCTTTTTTTCTCATAATTAAATTTAACACATAAACTGAGATATAAATATGATTTATATATAATTTCCGAAATCTTTTACTTGAATTCTCTAGTGTCCACGGCAATTATTCGTCGTTCTTGTATTTAAGGTCTGCTTTGTAAACGAAGCTTAAATAAGATATGCTGAAAGTTAAGACTTTAAAATCATTAAAATTGTACTTAACATTATTTTCCGTTTAAATAAAGCTAAAGTTAATTGGACTCAAAGGTTTTTCTGGAATATATTTGTCAAGCAAATACCCTCATTTGTTAAATTACAGCGCTTGCAATAAATTATGCGCGAAATTGATTTTTAAAAAGAATTGAGAATAAATGTGTTTCCAATAAGCATGCGTGTAATTGAATACATGTACTTTATTATATCTATTTGTCGTTTTAAGTTCTGTGTCAGTAGTACCAACATCGTGTTTATACACTTAAGAGTCTACAGAGTACCGTAAAAGATAAAAAAAATACTGTATTTCATGCGGACATTTTACTAAAAGTGAAAAATACGTACACATTTTGTGTATCCCAACTAATGAATTTTCAATCAACCAATAAATAATAAGGTAATTATAAGCTGTCAAATAAATTTAATCGTTAATAACATTTAAAAATATTAACCTATAGTACTGCACTACAATAATAATTTCAATGTATAGTATTAAATTTTGTTTGGGGGGGGGGGGGTTGTCGTTTAAAATGCTTACATTGTTTCAATACGATATCGAAGCATTGTATGTATTTTAATTGTTTATATATTACAAAAAATAATACTTATTCCCTTTTTGGTTTAAATGCACGCGATGTAATATCTCATTAACATATATATAAAAAGTATCTGCTTTAGAACGATTTTTTTTATTTAGTTGTATATCAATATGTTCATAGTGCACATCTAACTTGATAATCTATGGACTCGATGTTTTATTCATGCGTAACAGGGAATGAATACTTACGAGGAGTATTAACTGTTGAAGGACAAATGGCGTTACATGTTACACCGAATTCTGCTGACTCAAGAGCCACTGCCTGATAATGAAATAAAAACATAGAATTATACTCAGTAAGTACCTTACATGTAAAACGAGATTAAAACCTGAAAAAATGACTAACAGGAGACCTTGTGGCAAAAGTTGGCAATTCAGTCACCCGTATTTAGACTCTCAAATCCTTAAATAACTTTCAGTTGGCTTTCAGTTTAGGGAATAAGAACAGCTTATCTTCAGAAAATCAGTTGTTGTGTAAAGAATATAAACAGAATTGATTCATGATTTTTATCTTTTTAAATTTCATAGATTACTGAATAGGTCGCTCGTATAACTTTATTCTTTGGGGTCACAAAATATTTTTTTTAACTGTTTTAAAAACAAATTAAATTAAAAAAATTAAAACGTTGTACATTTTAACAAAATATCGAATAATTTCAACTGAACATTAGAACTAATGAATAAAAAAAAATACAATGTTACAAAGTTAATGAACGTATTAGTGGATAAATGCTTAACAGAAAAGCAACGGAATCCTATTTGGTTACTTTCTTTTTAAATCTTTTAACACGAGTTGGATAGTTAATACCGGTTCATTGATTTTTGAAAAATTGACATATCAATTTAAAACAAACCCAGATAGAATTATTATCATATTTGGTTTTAAATCGAGGATATCAGCATTTTACTTAACATTGTCCGTGATAGACGTTTATCTTTATCACGAACAGTATTAAGTAGAAATGTGTATTTTTGAGTAAAAAAGGCCACTGGATTCAATATTTTTACAGATGGGGGGGGGGGGACAACCAATACAATTGGGTTTTTTCATTTATTTATTATTAGTTCACCTGAGCTGAAAGCTCAAGTGAGCTATTCTGATCACATTTTGTCTGTCGTCCGTCTGTCTGTCCGTCCGTCTGTCTGTCCATCTGTCCGTTTGACCGTCTTCTGTAAACTTTTCAAATTTTCAACATCTTCTCAAGAACCATGGGACTAATTTCAACCAAACTTGGCACAAAGCATCCTTAGCCTAAGGGGATTCAAAGTTGTGAAAGTTAAGGACCACGCCCTTTTGCAAAGGGAGAAAATTAAAAATTTATGAAAATTTTCGAGAAATTTTCAAAATTCTTCTTCTCATGAACCAGGAAAGCTGAAACTTGTGTGGGTAGGGTAGGGTGGGGCCACAATGGGGGGTCGAAGTTTAACATAGGAATATAAAGAGTAAATCTTTAAAATCTTCTTTTCAGAAACTAATCAGCCAGCAAAGCTGAAACTTGTGTGGAAGCATCCTGAGGTTGTGTAGATTCAAAGTTGTAAAAATCATGACCCACGGTGGTAGGGTGGGGCCACAATGGGGGGTCAGAGTTTAACATTAGAATTTATAGAGTCAATCTTTAATAATATTCTTCTCAGAAACTAATCAGCCAGGAAAGCTGAAACTTGTGTGGAAGCATCCTCGTGTAGTGTAAATTCAACGTTGTGAAAATCATGACCCACGGGGGTAGGGTGGGGCCACAATGGGGGTCGAAATTTAACATATGAATATAAAGAGTTAATCTTCAAAAATCTTCTTCTCAGAAACTAATCAGCCAGGAAAGCTGAAACTTGTGTGGAAGCATCCTCAGTAGTTAGATTCAAAGTTGTGAAAATCATGACCCCCGGGGATAGGGTGGGGCCACAATGGGGATCGAAATTTTACAGAGGAATATACAGAGTATTCTTTAAAAATCTTTTTCTCATGAACCATAAGACCAGGGAAGCTGAAACTTGTGTGGAAGCATCCTCAGGTAGTGTTGATTCAATGTTGTGAAAATCATAACCCCAGAGGGTAGAATGGGGCCGCAATGGGGGGTCGAACTTTAACATAGGAATATATAGAGTAAATCTTTAAAAATCTTCTTCTCAGAAACTAATCAGCCAGATGATTCTCTATAATTGTTGAGACTGTGGCCCCAGGACAGTTCTTTGGCCTCACAAGAAGGTTCAGAGTTTGATATAGGTTTATATCCCATATATAAACTATTGTAAAGGATCTTTTTGAGAACTGTAATACTCACCATATGATATGACTATAAAATTGTTCTGTTAGAAAAGGGACTAATGATTATAAACATAAGAGTATCCAGGGGAAAAATTGATTTTATTTATACAGGATCTACATGTATTATTGTACATTGTCCAGATAGTTTGTATTATGACTCCATTTAGCTGATTTTATCATACCTATTATTTCTCAGGTGAGCGATGTTGCCCATGGGCCACTTGTTATTATTATTATTTATTTTTATTTTTTTTAAATCTGTTAATGTTTGAATAATTAAGCCCATGTAGTTTAACTTAACTTCATGAATCAACTTTACCCTCGTGAGGCCAACCAATCCTGTCTTTGAGGCAACGTAGCTTGACATTGAGGGCCGGGCCACAAGTCCACAAGTGGAGGAAATGTTTATAATTCTGCCCCAACCTAAAGGATAAATAGCAGGTAGAAATATTTTTTTTTTTAAACATATCAATTTTATTTTAAATCCTACATGTAAATGTTAATAAATGATGTAAAAATCAAGTTTTTAACATAATTTATAGCATACGGCTCGGCTTATAGAATGCGTTATATTACATGTTTGTCAACTAGAAGGAGGTAGTAAAGTAAGAAACATCAGTCGCATGTGCCTCTCATTTTCTTCATACCATATGCAACCAAAAAAAAAACTCAATAGGTTATAAGTAATCATTCTGAAGAAAGGCAAATCTATATTAGGCACTTTGTTTTGAATATATTCTACTACCTTGCTCTTTCATAGAACCGAGAAACTGCTTGATAACTAGAAACGGGGCGGTCAAATTGATTCCAATATCTTCATCCCAGTCCTCGTCTGTTATATCTTCTACTTTGTCAACCGTTAATCGACCTTGAAAAGATACACAAAAGATAGAGAGACACATTTGATAGATAGATAGATAGATGGATGGATGGATGGATGGATGGATGGATGGATGGATGGATGGATAGATAGATAGATAGATAGATAGATAGATAGATAGATAGATAGATAGATAGATAGATAGACAGACAGACAGACAGACAGACAGACAGACAGACAGACAGACAGACAGACAGACAGACAGACAGACAGACAGACAGACAGATAGATAGATAGATAGATAGATAGATAGATAGATAGATAGATAGATAGATAGATAGATAGCTAGATAGATAGATAGATGAAAATGCATACCAGCTACGTTAACTATAATGTCAACTTTAGACTTTATTTCCAGAGAAAATTGTTTGACATTTTCTTTCTTTAAAAGGTCACATTCAAAGTAACTGATATCTTTTCTACTTCTGTAAAAAAAACATAAAATGACTGGAATTTCATTAAATAAAAAATATAGAAGGTCAACAATATAAAATAGCTTACATACAGTGACTGTGCATTTTTACCCAGCTTTGATCTCATCAATGGACTGTTGAGCATTTTCCTGTTTCACTCTATCTATACCAATAACGTCACATCCGGCATTCGCTACGGTCTTTGCGATGACTGATCCAATGGCTCCAGCGAACCCGGTCACGAGCGCTGTCTTCCCTTCTAGGGCCATTTGAACTAAAAAGTTTTTGAATGTGTACTTAGAGCAAACTAAGCTGTAATTGTAATAATTTTATTTTGCTGTAAAAATAAAATGAATGATTAAATGTATCAACTGAAGTCAAATATTCTATACTTAAAAGAGATATAACACATTTTGTGCATGACGACGGTAATGTTAGTTTAATTAAATTAGATTCTATAAATAAGCTTTTTTTACTATTATTTACAAAATAAAATAAATCTTGCAATAAAAAATTAGTATGGCAAGTATGGCATCTCATATTGCTTAAGAACAACAAATTCTTAAATCTGTGTAGACATCATCCCATATTATACACGAACAACATTGTTTTAAAGCCCCTTAATATATAGGTAACGAGTATTTAATGATATAGTAATAATCGTAATAATTAAGGTTACATAAGTTTGCTTACATGAAAACTTCTTGACTTAGTTTCGTGTGGTCTAAAACACCGTCATCTGAATTCGGCTAAACAGCAAATTGTAATGTATTTTTTTTCATAGACCAGTGACATTTAAATGTTCTTGTTCTGATTTTATGCTTTATCATGCATACATTTCACATTCTGAGATAACATCTTTTTAAAACATGTTTAAAGGATGCTCACTCCTCCTAGGCACCTGATCCTGCCTCAGGGGTTTTCCAGAGGTCCGTGGTTGCTCTTCTGTGGACTATTGATTGAGTGACGAATTGTCCACGGATTTCCTCGGTTTATCCCGATCATGATATTTTACCCAAATTACGACATTTTTCCCGATAAATACATTTTTACCTATATGATATTGGGCGCACGGCAAATGTGATCTGCCTGCAGAGGAATCTTACTCCCCTAGTCACCTGATCCTACCTCTATCTTTTTTAGAGGTCCGTGTTGCTCTGCTTTGAATTTGTAATTCGTTTTATGGATTTTTGAGATGATTGACAGTTTGTAATTGTCATATTCCATTATATTTCCAACTCTTGACTTTCACGTAAATGAACATGTAGTCTGCTGTAAATATTTTGGTATTTTTTATTTAAAAAATTGTATTTTTCCTTTTAACTTTATTTTTTGACACCACATTTCTTAACAAAAAATGTCAGTGGGATTTTCGTTACGTTTTCTGTTTAAGAAAACGATAAATGCCAAAGGGATATAAGATAACTCCATATCAATAAAATATTTGTAAATGAATATCATGTCACTCTGCGAAAATGATTTAACAATGATCTTGCGGTAAGACCCAAGGAGAAAGTTCTAACAAACAATTATAGCTATCGTTTATTTTAGATTAGTCAAAAAATTTCCAGACATGCAAATCGCAGAAACACGATGCAGAAACACGATGCACATGTCCTCATTTGTTGTATCAAGAGATGGAGTAACTGGTGATCCTTACCTACTGTTATGTAACTTTTAACCTTGCTTTCAATGACCCCTTAGCTTTATGGAGGCATGTGTCTGCAAGATTGTGCATTAACACCTGTTTTTCTGACGCGGTGGATATGCAGACCAAATAACTGAGACATTCGTGCAAGAAATTAGATTAATAAAATGTCTATCAAGGAGCATATTTATTGACAAAGACAAAATATGCAATTATATTCTTTTGATATATAATAACATTTTTAATTTTTTTTTATACATAAGAATAAAAGAAATGATTAAATTTATCAAAACAAATGTTTTATAATTAAATATGAATTTTTATATGTGCAATGTATCTGCGCAAATCGAATTGGTTTCGTCTTCCTTAAATACAATGATAACATATGTTTTATAACTCATTACAACGAAATTATGGAATTTTTATAGTAAGACGGTTCTTGAAGTGTAAACAGGATAATAATTATGAGATAATGTTGCATAACAATTCAAGATACACAATTGTTTGTAATTTTGAGTCAAAATATTAACGTATATTTATTTCATTGTATTGTACATGTAGAAGATTAATGTATCTTTAAAAAATGTCAAATCAAATGGTTTAAATAGCAAATTTTTAAAATTTATGAAAACAGGCTTTTGAAAGATAAGTCAACAGACAAACCTCATAACTACTTATCACATTCGTGCATAAAAGAATGTATAGTACATGTAATGAACAACTACACTACACAAGCGCTGTGTTTTTGCATATGTTTTGCCAACATTACATTTATAGTTTAATATATATAGTCTACTCCCCTCAAGTCAATGAACTATATACAAAGTCATGATTACTAATTAGACAATGAACTTGCACAACACGATACTTCATATTGTTGTTTTGTTTAAATTTATAAATTTGAACTTAATGATTAATCAGCTATTCTGAGGTCAAACAATATTAACATGTGTTGCAGAAAACAAACGTAAGCGATTAATCCTTTGGACATGGCTGGATAGTATTGTGAATGTTCTTGCGTAAGCGCATCATTGAAAACAAGCCTAGCGCAGAGCAATTTCTATTCGTAATGTCCTCTTTACTAAATCATCGTTCTTTTTTTCTTATATTTAATGTAATGGTAGTGGGAAAGGATTTGGAAAGCATTGCCTTCAAAATGATGAGAAAGGGACTTGGACACGATTTGACTTAAATTTTTCAAATTTTATTTATCCATTTTAAATGTTTCTACTGATAAATATAGAAGTTTATTATGCTATGTCAAAATTTGAAAGTTAAATATCAAATTATAAGCAAGAAAAAGAGTTCATAATTTTTTTGTTTTGTAAAAAAAGCTCAATATTGTCATTTTTTACATATGTGTTGAATTGGTGTAAGTTTTAGTCAAATGTATTTTTCTTTTGTTGATAATAGTATTGTTAAAGATATTGAATTAGTTTAAATTGTTTTTTACATGTCATTTTGTCTAAGAAATGGTAATTTTCTACATTAAATTTTTTGTAAACAACTATAAGACTCGAGCTTTGTTTACATAACAACCAATTCTTACCTCTGTATCTCGCTTGTAACTTGACTTTAACATTCAATATTTTGGTCAATCATTTAAAATGCACCAGTTAACTATTCTATACATAAAAAATAAAAATAAAATGTTTGATCTTAAATCGTGTCCAAGTCCCTTGAGGTCAAAAACATCATAAATTAATAAATGCTTGAAAAATAAACCGTTTTCATAATGTGAAAAACATCGTCGTCGGTTTGCTTAGTTAATGTTCGCTATCTTTAAGTATAGTTGAGTGTTATGCATTGTGCACACATAGACATTCCCTCCTTTAAATTTTCTGTTTTGATATCAGTGGGTCGAGAATAATACTAGCTTTTGCAGACGACGAATATACTTTGATTTCCTTTTCTTGGGATTATAAATCACACAAAATGGAGACGTTGGGCAAATTGTATTTCAACGACTGGATATTAGTTTGTATCTCGCTGTGTATGTTAGCATATCTGTGAGTTTATTTTCTTTATTTCTTTAAAACACAAAATTTCTATTGCTGTGTTAATATCGTCAATGAACTATATTCAAGCAACCCAAATTTTTATCTGCCTAGAGTGACCTACTTAAAATGAACGTAGACAGTAAAAATGTGCATGAATCATACTTATACACTGAGACAAATGGCATTATGAGTTTACAAATTATACTCACCCGTGACTTAACGTAAACATAACACGAGCTTTGTCCATATAACAAAGAAATAAGAGGTATGTGTCTAACTTATTTGTTGAAAACTGACGGTAAAAACTTGGTGATTATTTGAAATACATGAGCTTTAGTTCAGCATTCTAGACGTTAACATTTAAAGTGAAGAAAGAAATCAAAAACTAACCGTGACCATGCCCTTTTAATGTTTTTAAGAACTGTAAAAACAGGTGGGTGTTTTTTCATGAATCATTCTTAACCTGACATTGCCACTCATACAATTTTATATGTAAATCAATCTGAGCGATGTGTTTGTTCTTAACACCAAAGAATAATAAATGGTTTAAGAACTGTAAAACAGGTGGGTTTTTTTCATTTTTCGTGAATCATTCTTAAACTTGACCTTGACCACTCATACAATTTGATTTGTAAATCAATCTGAGCGATGTGTTTGTTTTTAACACCATATGATAATAAATGGTGAGCATGAAAGACTATGACATAGTAATATAATTATGAAAATTATTACAATGCATAAAGTTATTTATTCAACTCAATGTCATTTCCTTAATATGCAAGAAATCACTATAAAAAGAATTCGATCTCAAGAATGAGGTAAAGCGTTTTTATGCAGTTCATTTTGAGCCATAAAGTCAAATCCATATTACCTCATAAAAATACTATTCAAATTTCAAAATTGAATAGGTAACCTGAACAGAAAAAAAGATGATGTTTGTCGTATTTTACAAGTAAGGAAAACAGTTAGGCTTTATTGAGTTTCAGGTATTCCAGATGGAAGCACAGTTTGTTTCGGAAGTACGGAATTCCCGGTCCCTTGCCAACACCATTCGTAGGAATTTCACCGAAATACAGAAGGACGGTAAGGATATGATGAGTAAAGAATACAGAATGAAGACAGATATTACAAAGAAAACTACCGAGAACACTATGGTCGTTGTCATTTTTAAAATGTTAATCTACTTTTATCCATAATTGATAATTTTCCAAATAGACCATTACTGCATATAGCATTATTTCTCACTCATGAAATAATTAACCTCTATACGCTCAAAATTGAACCACCTGAGCCCTTCATCTTTGTACAGCAAAACATCACATAACAAATAGGTATGTTGCACTCTGCCACTTTTGTGACTTTATTGTTAACCAAATTTGGTTTGAAATAATCAGGAAAATGACAATAGATGATTATATAACAATAATTAATAAGTTCATAAAATTATGAATATTTAATTCTTTACCCATAATATTTTACAACTAAAATAATCCATAACTCCCATTACTGATGTAATCAATGATGTGATTGATTAGATAATTTATGACAAACATAATCCTTGTGGTCTGAAAGCGCCATGCTTAATAAAGAAAAAAGAAAATACACAAGAATTTTTCGTTTTTATAAACATGTTCATAAAAAAGGAAGGTGGAGGGGTGGAGGTGGTTTATAGATCGCTTTGAAAATTTTCAATGCTTAGCTATCGGCGTCCTGAAAGAAGTGAGAACCCACGCTATTAAAATGACGCTCCCAAGATTTTACCGCGGAATAAATTCATTGGTTACCTCCGGCGACGTTGATTTTGTGTCCATATATGGAGATGCTGAATAACTTTTACAATACCGCAGGAAAGATAACTCTCGCGAACTTAACAGAAATCATCAATATGCATAAAATATTTTAAGAAATCTTAAAAATCATTTATCCATAATTGATAATTTTCCATATAGACCATTACTGCATATAGCATTATTTCTCACTCATGAAATAATTAACCTCTATACGCTCAAAATTGAACCACCTGAGCCCTTCATCTTTGTACAGCAAAACATCACATAACAAATAGGTATGTTGCACTCTGCCACTTTTGTGACTTTATTGTTAACCAAATTTGGTTTGAAATAATCAGGAAAATGACAATAGATGATTATATAACAATAATTAATAAGTTCATAAAATTATGAATATTTAATTCTTTACCCATAATATTTTACAACTAAAATAATCCATAACTCCCATTACTGATGTAATCAATGATGTGATTGATTAGATAATTTATGACAAACATAATCCTTGTGGTCTGAAAGCGCCATGTACTTGATTAATTCTAATTAAATCAAGTTCAGACCCCAAGGAGGGAGGGAGAAAATTTTAAGTGGCAAAGTGCATTCCTATACCTTTAAAATGGACTAATATTTGCCAGGATATACATATGCCTTACAAACTTTAGTCCCATCAACATGCAAACACATACAAATACTATTCATGCATGGGTAAGGATATACATATGCCCCACCCAAAAAGATGTAGAATGTAACCTAATACTTGTAATATATAGTAATCATAGGTAGGAACATACATATGTCTAACCCATTCAAAGCTTTGAATGAAAATAACAACTTATATTTCAAATTATTTTAACGCATTATAAGTTATCAAGAAATATACATATGTTCCTGAATAACAGTGTATATCCATAAGTTCACAGTCAGTCTTTGCTCTCTCTATACTAGATTAACTGGTCTAATATAACTTTTGAATGCATCTGATTTCCATCGACCTAACAGTCTAATTTTGCTGTCACTCATGCCAATGTCCGCACAGTGCGACGCCATGCCTATCCGGAAAGAATGGCTAGTAATGCGACTCATATCCAACTTTGCAAATGATAGACAGTTTTTTAATACCGCCGAAAGTTTACCCCTGGAAACTGGAATATTTGGTACATAACAAAAAAGTGGCCCATTTTGTACTCCTCTTAACTTAATGTAGTCTTCTAGGCATTGAACTGGACAATACTTTTTGTTACTTGCCGAGTGAATAGTGAGAAAAAATGGTTTGCCCATGTGATGTTTATATGTAACAAATTTGATAATTAAATGATCTTGCTGCCTGGAAATTTGATTAAACAGAATTAAATTTTTGTTAATTACCTTTTGACATGATGTTATTTCCCCAACTCTCAAGAATCCATAAAAGGCCAACAAAAACATTGCTTTAAACAAGGCCTTTTCAAATGCATTGGAAACTGTAACTGGTAAAAAGTCACAAATTTGATGCAAAATATTTTTTGTAATAGGTATTCTAACATCTTGTGAAGGTTTAAGTTTGCGTGTTGATAAGAGCAATTTTTGTATTAAAAAAGACGAGCATGGATCCCCAAAACTGTTGAGCTTATGGATGTAACTAATAGCTGAGAGATATGATGAAATAGTTGTTGCAGCATAGTCCTTTGAAAATAGGTAGGCAACATAATATACCAATATGTGTTGCTTCACTGGGAACTCAATAATTAACTCGTATTTCTCGGCAAAATCTTTAAAAACTGTCCAAGCATGAGAGTACGAAGCTAAAGAAGAATTAGTAAGGCTCGCATCCAATAGTCTTTGTATGTCACCTCTTAATTTGGAAAGGGCGGTAGTGGAGATATGTTGACTGGATTGCTGTCGGCCCAGGGTGCCAGTTGTAAAAACTGATTTACCTTTGAACGAGAAAGACAATCACATAGTAAATTTTCTTTTGAAGTCAAATGCTGAGCTTTAAAATAAATATTAAACTTCAAGCATATCAAAACCAGTTTTCGCAAAAGAAACATGATGTGCTTATCTTTTGCTGTTTGTTTATTAATGACATGAACCAGTGCTTGATTGTCTGTGTTAAACAAAATGCACTTATTAGCCATATATTTTGACCAGACATCAACAGCCAAAACTATTGGGTATAATTCTAAAACTGCTATGTTCTGATTTCGCCAACTGTCATTCCATTCTCCTTTGAACCACTGACTACCAAAAACCGCAGCATACCCCACAGCTCCAGATGCATCTGTATATAACCTTAGTTCAGTTGAACTTAACCATATATCTGGGAAAAACATTGAAGAACCATTAAAATTACTCAAGAAATCATACCAGACACTTAAATCCTCCTTAACTTGTTTCGTCATCCTAATTCTATAATACTGCTTTTTTACTCCAATGGTCAGATCTATTAGCCTCCTTAAAAAGGCCCTGCCTGGCAACACTACATTACAAGCAAAATTCAATAAACCTATAATTGACTGCAGCTGCTTTAATGTTAATTTAGATTGTTCCATCGCAAACTGGATTTTGTTGACATACTTTACAATTTTTTCCTTTGGTAATCTGCATTCCATTTTTGTTGAATCCAATTCATAACCCAGGTAAGTTATAACTTGGTTAGGACCACATGTTTTTTCAAGTGAAATGGGAACCCCAATATCTGAACACATATTCAAGAAAGATTTAAGCTTGTATACACATTGAGTTGGCGATATATCCACAATGATAAAGTCATCCAAAACATGTGATATACATGGTATACCAAGTTTATTTTGTGCTATCCATTGTAGGGCTGTTGAGAATCGCTCAAATATTTTACAAGATGAACTTAGACCAAACTGCAAACATGTATCAAAGTAATATTTACTCTTCCACTTGAACCCAAGAAACTGATACTGAGATTGATGAATATTTATAATTCTAAATGCTGACTTAATGTCAGTTTTACAACAGAAAGCACCTTTTCCACACTTTTTTATGAAATGAATAGCATCTGAAATAGATGAGTATTGAACAAATGACTCATCAGATGGTATGCCATCATTAATTGATTGATTTTCTGGGTATGACAAATGATGAATCATTCTAAATTCACCTGGCTCTTTCTTTTCAACCAAACCCAGTGGTGAACACTGTAAATTGGAAAATGGTTTATTTTCAAAAGGTCCTTGAACTCTACCAGCCGAAATTTCTTTTTGTATTTTTTGATCAATAATTTCTGGTCTTGTAAGAGCCGAATTTAAATTTTTTGACTCTATTCCAGGACATTCTCCAACAAAGCCTAAATAAAAACCCTTTGAAAAACCCTGAACTAAAAAATTAGTTTCATCTTCATCATACCCTGATAACCAATGAGCAAGTCTATTTACCTTGATTGGTGTTGGGCCCTTGCTTGGATGTGCCAAATAATTTTGATTGGTTATATTGTTTCCCTGTATTTGTACTACCTGTTTGGTTTTGATACCTCTGCATGATCCGAAAGGGCTGCTTGGCTTGCTTTGTACATTGAATAAAAGGGTGTGACCCGCCGCAGTTATAACATCTGTGTTGGAAGCGACAAGAAAAGCCTGCTGAACAATTCTTACCTGAATGGTACTGGAAACAGACACCTCTTGGCATAGAGCTATATGACATATCTTTATGACTTTTGTTAGGTTTTGAAGATAGAGCTGTCGTCAGTCTGGCATTAACATATAACTCCATGTGTACATCACCCCATGAAACTTGTCCTTGGGCAACAATAACCTAAAATCGGTGTCGTAAGCTTTCCAATTGCCCTTGGCGTCTGCAATATCTCTGACTGATTCTAAATGTTTAGCTAATTTAGCTTGTTGTTCTGGGTATTTAATACAATAAATTGCAGCAAATCTATTCCATGCTGTAAGCCAGTCATGCATGGATGAGAGAGTTACCTCGCTTTGGGAATCGTTCTCTACCTGGTGGATTGTAAGCTTGCCTGGACTGTCACCATCTTCGACCTGTATAGATAACTTACCTTTCTTTTGTTTGTCTTTCGACAAAAGGCTTGCAAATTCTATATACTGGTTTGACCAAATTTTTGATTTAGTTTGATCCGATACCCTTGCATCAATTGGTACTGCTGTACTAACAAAACCTGTCGGACACTTACCAGCGATTTTCTCAGTGTGATCCACAACTACCGCTTCAACTGAGTGTTGAATAGCGTTGTCCAGATGTCTAGATTCTCTTACCAACCCGTCATTATCATTGTTGTTAGATGCCCCTAGAGGATTTATACTAATACTCCCCTGAGAATTTGAAGCACTGTTGCTGTTAATGTTGTTTATCAGCGTTGTCAACTCGTCTCTAATTGTGGCCGTCACCCGCTGGGTCACCTGTGCTGTGATGGTTTCCAGTACATCGGGGGATAAAGCTGGCGAAACGGATAAAGCTGGCGAAACCACTTCCAAGTTCATTGATGTCCTGCGTTTCTTTTGTTTTGAGACTGTTGATGGTTTTGCGCGAGCTTGGCTTGTTCTTTTTGGTGGCATACTTATTCTTGATGACGATAACTAAAATTACAAATTCACTGATATTGGTTAGTAAACAATTGTCAACATCCGGTCTGAATAGATCGGAAAATATATGATAAAACATAAAAATTCCGGAATACTTAATTATTATTATTTTTTTTTTTTTTTTTTTTAATGTGTAGTTTATTGAATATTAACTGACAAACCTAAGGAAAGCATAAATGAAAAGTAGATTTAAAAATAAAATCCACTAACAACGGATGCATATAAAATTGTTGTAAATATTAAAATTGTAATGTAATAAAATAAACCTCGGGGGAAAAAAAAAAATTAAATTTGTAAGGAAAACACAAATAAATTTGTGTTAAACACAAGTAAATTGTGTTTATTCCAATGCAATGAGATCCGCCTCAGGGAGGCAAAATTTTAAATTTGAAAAATCTCAGGAAAACACAAGTTCCAGTGCAATGAAATCCGCCTCAGGGAGGCAAAAATTAAATATGAAAAATCTCAGGAAAACACAAGTAAATTGTGATGATTCCATTGCAATGAGATCCGCCTCAGGGAGGCTAAAGAAATATGAAAAATCTCAGGAAAACACAAG
Organism: Magallana gigas; assembly: GCF_902806645.1. Classification (NCBI taxonomy): domain Eukaryota; kingdom Metazoa; phylum Mollusca; class Bivalvia; order Ostreida; family Ostreidae; genus Magallana; species Magallana gigas. The sequence goes on along the minus strand of NC_047560.1, from coordinate 25,281,910 downwards.
TAAATTGTGTTGATTCCAGTGCAATGAGATCCGCCTCAGGGAGGCAAAAATTAAATATGAAAAATCTCAGGAAAACACAAGTAAATTGTGATGATTCCAGTGCAATGAGATCCGCCTCAGGGAGGCTAAAGAAATATGAAAAATCTCAGGAAAACACAAGTAAATTGTGTTGATTCCAGTGCAATGAGATCCGCCTCAGGGAGGCAAAAATTAAATATAAAAAATCTCAGGAAAACACAAGTAAATTGTGATGATTCCAGTGCAATGAGATCCGCCTCAGGGAGGCTAAAGAAATATGAAATATCTCTGGAAAACACCAATAAAATGGATGATTCCAGTGCAATGGGATCCGCCTCAAAGAGGCAAAAATTACACATGAAAATTATAATGAAAACACTGGTAAATTATGCTTATTCCAGTGCAATGAGATCTGCCTCAGTGAGGCAATAAAAATTTGAAAATTTACAGGAAAACACAAGTAAATTATGATAAAACTATGTGATGGATATCAAATACGGGATTCCATTCCTTGCTTATTACAAGAAATAAAATAATACTAAATATGTATGTAGATCTACATATATAACGTTATAGATATATATATGATTACTTTGAAATTACAAGAGATAATCGCCCGAAACTTTAACGCATTCTAGACAAAATAAGTCCGCGCAAACTTCTATAGAGATGAACGTTGCCTTGTTTATTGAGGTGGACGCCGTCAAAAAGAAATTTATGGTCACACGCCTTGAACTTGGGCGAAGGGAAGAGGTCATTATGCTCCCAGAATGAAGCGAATTCAAATCTGTGCAGAGAAGCTTTGAGAAGAATATTTACTTCATCCACAGTACTGTTGTAATCAAAACATTGCTTAAATCGTGGCAACAATTTACACACATGGATCTGAGTGACTCCAAATCTATAGTGCAGTACCGATACAAGAGATTCAATATTTGCTGCCAATTCTTCGGAAGACGTCGCACGTCGAACATCATTGCCCCCAACAATTAGAATTATGTTGCGAGGTTTTACTTTTTCAATGAAACTCGCATCCTCGCGGAGAATGCCCGAAATAGTGCGACCTCCCACTCCTCTATAAAATATCCTATGATTTGCTCTTAGACCAAGATCCTCACAGTACCTAACATCCTCATTACTTACTAGGAATTGTTGAAAGCGGCGTACAATAGAATGACCCAATATAAGTACTTTATTGGGCTCCATCAGTAAAATAAAACAAAAATATAAACCTTACCGCCTTATAGATCGCTTTGAAAATTTTGTCATTTTTAAAATGTTAATCTACTTTTAAAAAACTAGTTTTATATAAGCATAAAGTAAAATATGCAATCTTCATGCCAAGATAAATGAATCTTCCCCTTGGTAAACTACAGTTTATGGCAAAAAAAAAATGTTATACAATTTTTTTTTGATTTATTTCCGAATTTACTATTCTTCGATTAGTTTTTGAATATATAATATGTTATGTTTATCAAATGAACAGATAAACATATAATGATTTATTTTTAAATTAAGCCGATTTCTATATACACGTACATGTGTATCTACATTTTGCAGGGCGTTGCTCTTACAGACCAAGAACTTGCAAGGACGTATGGTGATATAGTGGGGCAAGTAATTACTACATGTTAATTACATTAAACATTGTATGGACCATTTCAAATCTTCAAGTTTAAAATCTAGATGCCATTGCCCTTAGTATTCGTAAAGAGCTGATTAAATCTGAAGCATTTGATTGGCACTTATGACACAACACTTATATTTAAATTTGAGCTGTTAAAAATGTACTAGTTTTCTCCTCTTTCTTTCTGTTGGGATAGCTGTGATTTGTTTAAGGTCTTTTTTTGCTTTCGGTGTTTTCGATTGTGTCTTCTTTAAGTCTTAATGGCTTTCGGCATGTTCATTTGCATCGTCAATTGTATTGCTTATGATGTTTTACAGAGTATATATGGGACACCGCCCCTTGTTGCTAGTCTCCAACCCTAACACAATCAAAGCCATTATGGTGAAAGAGTTCTCAAGAACACCAAACCGCCCTGTAAGTCTCCTTCTCTCTCTCTCTCTCTCTCTCTCTCTCTCTCTCTCTCTCTCTCTCTCTCTTTAAAAGTATGGGTATGTTGAATGAACAGATTGAGTAATATATGTGAAGATTCATACAACAAACAAATGCATGTTGGCATGTTTACACCAATGTTAACTAAAATAAAATGTGGGACACTATATGTTGAATTGTATCAACAGTACATGTATTGTGTGCAAAATTCTTATGTGTTTTGTAGAAGACATTCTTACCGAGAAATGAAATGAAATATTCACTCCTAAATGCCGACGATGACCAATGGCGGTTCCTTAGAAACACTCTTCTACCGACATTCTCTTCCGGCAAAATGAGAATGGTACCTTTTTCATTATTACTGCTTTTATATGTAATGATTGATAAACCAGTCGTTAACTGCAGTGATTGTGCAACTTCTACCTTATTTGTGAAAATACTAGATCCCATTTTATCCCCCTCCCTTTTTTTTAAAAAACTGGTCGAATTTAAAACGAGACAAATTTAAATGTATTAAAATATATCTCCTTTGATAAAACTGTGTGAGGGTTGACTCAATATACAGTATACATGTATGCAGTAAAGGGTTAATATACAATAGAAAACAGTGGAATATCAAGGAAATATTTTTATTCATATAATCTGATGTCAAAACCTGTTCAGTATACTTGCAGTAAACTAAAAATTCCATTTCTAAACTACTTTGACTTTGTACTGTACAGAAAAAAAAAACACATAAGAGATGCATGCATTTCAGATGGAGCCGTTGTTTAAAGCCAAATATGAACAACTGTTAGACAACTTGACGGAAAGGGCCAAAACAGGAAAACCAATAGACTTCAAAGAGTACGTTCTACGTACACACGTAATAGCTATCATTACGCAGTCTTTTTTTTAAACACTAACTATTTCTCTTGCTACAAATAATACTTTCATGACATTACTATTTATGTTCCTAGACTAAGTGATATCGGCTATGGCACTGTTCAAATTTAAATGGGAGGTGGCTAGATATTAACATCAACGTGGTTAAATGGCAAAGACATGTGTTCTAGTGTACTTTGCACAAATTAGATCCTCATTTTTTTGGTGGGAAATTAAGTGTCTACCTCTATATGCTGAATCTATTCAATTATAAGTATGATGCATTGTTTCTGTTTTCTTCTTTTGTCCACTTTAAAACAATATTAGATATAGAATTTACGACCAACAGAATGATTATACCCTTACACGATATCTATCAAAATTTCTTGTTTGTTTTAGATGTCATGAGACAAACCATGCAAAATAAAAAAGTAATTTTGTAAAATGACAATTGACTTTTTAAATAATTTTTGTTCTGTGCCGACAAAAGAAATACAGTGCCCTTTCTATTTCACATAAGTTATAACTTTAAAATGTCATTAAATTTTGTGAAAAAAAGATTCACCTTCAGATTCAATAATTGTAACTGTCAAAAATATTTTTCAGTGTTTTTGGCGCTTATACATTGGATGTCATCGCCTCTACAGGTTTTGGAATGGATATCGACTCTCAAAAAAATCCGGACAATGATTTTGTCAAATATACTAAGAAATTCTTAAACATTTCCTTTACTCCGATTTTGATACTAATTCGTAAGTTAAAACATTCTTGTCTTTTTAAATAATATGACCTCTTAGATTCTCATGTAGTGCTCAAAAACCATTGTAAATAATTATATCATGACAAGCTAATAATGTACATGCATTGATCTTCTGATCTCCTATTTCATATTTCTTTAAATGTGGGTTAATGGAAGATCCCACCAGACATAAAAAGAAATGACAATATATTTTTCATTTTGTTTTCATAATTTCTTAGACATTCTTTATATTTGGGAGTAACATATTTTTTTCTCTTCTTTATGCTTTAGTGATATTTCCAAAAATTGATACCTTGCTATACTGGCTTGGAATGTCACCTTTCAATCGACTGGAGATTCTGTCATTCTTCCGGCGTGTTGTCAAGCGAGCTGTCGATCAAAGGATGGAAGACAGCAATGTGAGAGAACGAATATATAGTTTCAAGTACAACACCTTTATAAAATAGAGAACACCACTTAATGTACAAGACGAAGTGATTTTAATTTTTAAAGCACAATATTTGCTATAGGAAGTGCAATGTGATTCAAATTCAGATTTCATTTCCTTAAAAATGATTTCAGTACGCGTAACTCTAATATTTGTTTACAAAAAATGCTAAATAAGATTGTAAGAAATTGCAAAGCACATGGATCATCGGTCATAGGTCACTAAGATAAAGGCCACTAGTTCAAACGCTGATGTGGTCAATTGATGTTGTTTTGTGTGTTTTACGCGTCCACAGACAATTACTTTATCTACATAGTCTCTGTCCATATAGTTCGATTTGGGGTTAAACTGCGATGGGTTAATGTAACGCCCGGGTGTGTGTGTGTGTGGGGGGGGGGGGGGGCAATGGTTCTTGTTCGATTAGCATCAAGGAGACTGGGGAAAATCACTGGCTTTATCTGATTTTATGGTTTGGAAAGGATTCCACATTTAACTTGTATTTTTAGATAATTCAATCTTACGGAATAAAGTATGAAACATTCCAGCAAATTCTTCTGGTTCGCAGTTTAAAGATACAATTGGATACAAGGGTGATTGCGCTACCGTTGTTTAACTGTAATGGTAATTTAGGTAAAACTGCTACGATTGTGTTGATTTTGATCTGGAATTTTTGTTACAAGAAACTCGTGGACCTGCTGCAGTTGATGTTAAATACACATCATGACACGGGCGTCGATGAGTCCGAAAACATTCATAGCTTCGAAGGAGATGGAAACCCATGGAAAACGAGAAGTAAGTTTGAACTTTCTTTTAGCAATTGCATGAATAAGTGATAATAATAAATCTGTGGTCAAATATGTATGTGTATGTCAAAAAGGTATTAGGAGGACTGGGTGGCCGTTGCCATTTTAGGCCATGTTTACTTCCTTTAAGCAAAGAACCCTATACAAAAATAAAAGGAAATGTTCAATTTTAAAGCGAACGTATATACATAGTTTTTTTTTTAAGTTTTGATAATAGTTTATGGCCCAACATATCATATTTAAAAGTTCAAGGCAGCTCTAATGATGAAATTGTTCACAATACAGCTTCATTAAAGTGAAGATTAGAATGTAAGTGAATTTCACTTTACACATGGTTTCCAAGATTTTATTGATTGTAGGACTTACTATGGATGAGATTGTGGGTAATTCTATTCTTTTTCTGTTGGTGGGGTACGACACAACATCCAATGCCTTGGCCTTTACTGCTTACAATCTGGCCACTCACCCCGACTGTCAAGAAAAGCTCATCGAAGAAATAGACGCCATTCTGGGCAAGGTCTGTTATTTTTGCGGATCTTACACTATTGTATTGATTATAATGCAATAAATAATTGCAATCTATGGTTTCATTTCTTTAACAAATATGAGCACAAAAATTATTTTACGATAATGGATACTTTTTTTACAATACCAAAATTTAAACTGACTGTTCGATATGTCACCCGTGCGAAACAAATGCAAAACGATCACTATTCACTTTCATACATGTTAAAAATGTGTTCGTAAGTAGAGAAGTAGGTCTTATAAATGAGGAAAATTGAAAATGCATTAATAGGAACCACCTAACTACGACAATGTCCAAAAACTGGAGTACCTAGAGAGAGTTTTCTGTGAGACTCTGAGGCTTTATCCGTCAGCATGCAGGTAAATTTAAACTCAAGTGCCAAAAGACATAATTTTTTTCTCTGTTCGCTATACTGTAGGTTCCATATTTTATGCGAGTACTTAATTCCGCGATTCAACGGTTTCCCATCAAATCGCGAGAACATAAAATCGCGAATGCCGAAATTTTATCATAGTTTCATGTAGTTTACATATGTCTGAAAATTAAAAGCGAGATTTTAAAATTCGCGAGACGGGCTTCTCGTGATTTTACGCGGATATTCATTCCTCGCGTTTAATTAGGAATTTACAGTATATATTTCAAAACTAACGTAAATATTAACTTAGAACCATATTACCTTTTGTGCAATAAAACACACCTTTTTCAATGGGTGGCACTGTAGATCTATTTTTTCATCCATTTTTACAGACCAATGAGCTACAGATCTGAAGCTAAATATAACAGATCAATTTCAAATTTCCCAGTAGAATAATTGGAATTCCATAATTCTCAATCACCTATATTTATGATATTTACATTAACTATATTATTCTTAACATTCTAACAGCACAAAAACTGCATAAACTATAATGACATTTGCAGGACTCATAGACTTGCAGAGAGGGATATAGTGATTGAAGGATACACAGTTCCCAAAGGTACGGACATTTCGTTTCCAATCTACAGTATCCACAGGGACCCACGGTTCTGGGAAAATCCGACCAGATTTGATCCTGAAAGGTACCATTTCGTACGGCATATGTTCTAGCTAAATGACAGAAAACCTACATGTGGTTCACAAATTTGGATTAGCACCCCTTAGTACATGTACAGTGATATACAATATAAATATGAAACCAATAATTTCTTACCTATGTTGAACATGTTAAATATTTTTAATTCGTATCAAAAAATTTATTATATCAGAAATGGCGTTTAGGAAATGATTTAAGGATATAATACTACGTGGTGAATTTATGCTAAAAAGTACTGACAAATAATAAATAAATCTCGCAACATGTCATTTCTATGATAAAGTAATATATTTGTTATAACTCAAATACTTGTGTGAGCTAATTAAAAAAACAACTTTTATTTAAATTATTTAAAATGGATTGTCAAACGGGTATACACTTTATAATCAGTGAATTTTGAATTCCTGAACGTATTATATAGATATGTTGTATATCTTTTACTTGTTAAAATATATTTTATCCGTAATGAGTACTAGTATCTATTAAATGCATGTACTTTATTGATCAATAACCATTTCTCTGGTCAGTCAATTATGATTTAATGAAAAGGTTCACTCCTGAAAACAAGGCTAAGCGGCACCCATACGCTTATTTACCCTTTGGACATGGTCCCTGTAGCTGTATAGGCATGCGCCTTGCTCAGGTCGAGATGCGGTTAGCGATTGTCTCCATTCTACAACACTACAGATTCAAAACGTGTGAAGAGACAGAAGTGAGTAAGAAGCTAGACCCTTTATGATTGGATTAACACTCGACACGCGAGTAGTCGTTTATTTAATTTATAGTTCGATCACATTTAGTAAAATTTATGCGATTAAGAGGGAGCGAAGCGTAAATTTTACTTAATATGATGTAATAAATAAAACATAACCCACTTTTTCATAGCCTGATCAAAATGTCGGTGCCAATCAGATAGTATCTCTCTTTCATCTACGGCTCACTTAGCTGTCAATCAAAATGTGACTTTGCTGGAACTTAAAGAAATTCTTATTGATTAAAAACATCACTTCATAGAATATCAAGCGACTGCTGGTTGGATGAAAAAGTTGGTTTTGTTCTAGATGTTGATAAAACTTAGATTTGCTCTATAAATGCACCGTATTTATAGGTTTGGGTTTTTTTTCTAGATTTGTATGTTCAATTGTTTCGTATGTGAATGTTTATAGTCTTTTTCAGAAAGGCATATTTAATAGGCAACCGAAATCTAATTGTCTTTTGTTAAGTTATAAGCGAGTTACAGAGCTTGAAATTCTTCACTATATAAACAAAGCGTTTGTTTACATTTTGAACGTTGAAGTAAAAATTTCAGTTTTAAACCTAAAACAAATGTTTTAAACATTAGGAACTGTTTATCTATGCTTAAAATAAAATAAAAGATAGATAAATAAGCTGGAAGAAGATTTTTACTGGTATATTGAACCTATGTAAACAAAAACAGGACACGAGCCTTGTTTACATGACAAAGAATTGTGAGTCCTGTATCTTGCTTTTAACTCTATGAATGACTCTCACATTTGAGTTGATCATTAGAAATGCATTTTTTAAGTATTGTAAATAATAAAAACATAAAAATAGAATTTGACCAAAATCGTGACCATGCCCCTTTAAGAAGTGTACCTGTTTATACGAATTGAGTACTATCATAAATCAAAGTACTGAAGTTCTGAAAGCCGGGCTCTTTTGGTGTGTCTTAATGCATATTGTGTAGTAAAGACTGAAAATATCTCTCTCTCTCTCTCTCTCTCTCTCTCTCTCTCTCTCATGCTTTTAATGTCAACAAAGCATCATGCAGAGAGCGACCAAATTTTGTAAGCGGCTATAAACAAAAAGTAAGTCCGTCTAGTAGAAGTTAAAAAGTTAAAAAGTTGCTACCTTGAATTTTGCAACAAGCATTATATATTCAATCCCCGTTTCTTCATCGTGTAGCAAAGTAGTTCATGGAAATTCATGCGCATTGTATGTGTCCAAAATGCATAGTAATGTTTTAAAAACACGTTATTAATAAGAAAACTAAAAAAAGAGACACAATTCATTCGAAATTTAAAAAAAAGAAACAAAATGCCAACACTTTTGACAAAACGTGGCTCTTCGGGTAACTATTTGGTTTAGCGGAAGCTTTACCTTGACGCTGTTTGGTTTTTTGTTTATTTGTGCTATTTATAGTAACATTGGTGATTGGCCTACCTATAGCCAGGACTCTGCTTTCAGCAGAGCCCAGCTAAAAATGCATGGCATATTCCATGAAATGTAATCGTTTATTTACATTACATATACTTTGATTTTCCAGATTCCTCTGAAGCTTTCCAAAGCAAACCTTCTGAAGCCAGAAAACGGCGTTAAACTGTTGTTGGAGTCACGAAGCTAAAAGACAGCTTGCCAAGGATCACAAAAACGTTTCATTTGAAACATATATAAAACAAGCAGAAAGAGTTCTTCTGAAAATTATGGTGCTTTAACAATGTAAAACAACTAATTATGAAAAAAAAATCTATGCATAATTTTATTTGTAAAATTGCTGGTTGACGAAAAGGGGGTACTTCTGCTTGTAAAATTATAGAAACATCTTCTGTTCCTAAAATGTAACGAACAACAAGAAATTTTATATAATAATTTTGATAGTAAATGTTAAATAAAATGGACTTGTAATGTCTTGATGATTATGCAATTGAAACAAAATTACAAGTCATTAGTCTGTTTTTAAAAGGAGCTCAAATTGTGTTTAAGTAGACTGAGTGGTCATCAAAATTAGTCATAAGATCTACCTTACATCTATATTCGGTAAAGAAAAAGCCATCAATTATTTCCCCTAAAATTTTAAAGACCTCTTTAGCATAAGGAGATTTATATGGTCTTAAATGACCGCGACCATGGCCATCCAGCTCTCATTAAAGAAAAAAAAAAGAAAGGACCCAATTTATTCTTTTTTATTAAAATTTAGTTAACAGTCAACTTAACATAACTAAACAAAATCATTTCCACGAGTCAATTAAATAAAATGTATAGTTAACAATATTGCGAGATATACATCCCTATTTTTTTCGTAGTCACATAACATGTAACATAGCCAAGTTATTGTCAAAATGTAAAATAAATAGTATTCACAGAGCCTTTAAGTCGTTTTTCACTAATTAAATATGAATATGACAATTCCAAGGAAAATCATATCAATGCATACTATGCAAATGAAATTAATCTTAAATAATTCAAGAAAACATGTTTTCCTATACATACTTATATGTTATATACAAACTTTTTTTTACAAAATAACATGTACACTACCAACAAGAAATCAATTTTGTAAGTTACATGTACTACCATTCTCAATATTTTTATCAAAAATAAAACAGTTATTATTATATCAGGAAAAACTAAACCATAAACATTGACCCTCTTCTATAAATCCATTATATAATAAAATTCAAACAAATACACTTTATATAAGGCTAAAGCACTTTGATCCATAGATTTTTGTTTATACGCTGTATATGTGTGTGTACCTTTAGATCTTCCTTTGTTCACTATAATTCATCTCTTGATTCCTACATGTAAGGAAGGAAAGATAATCTTCCAAAATAACCTTTTCATTGAAACTTGAATGACATAATTTTTGAAACTAAAGTGGAGAATATATATGCACTCCACACACATAACCACACACAAGCACACTCCACACACATACACACTCCACATACATAACTGCACACATACACACTCCACACACACACAACCACACACATATACACAAACACACCAGACCATATATAAAATGCAGGAAGAGTGGTCTGCAATTCAACCAAATATTTATTTAACAAAAATTTTAATAATGGAATCCAGAATATGCGCCAGCTTCTGTGGAAAAATGGAATGTATTCAAAATAAAATACAATTAGTGAAAAAAAGGAATGCATGAATTAAATTAGTACAAAAATAAATATTAAAGTCACAAGCTCCGTAAATGTGACATTATTGTACACTAGTAGAAGGTTCCACAAGCATGCTCTGGTAAGGGTAGTGCTTAACTACATGTATACTGGCAAAACTTCAGCACAAATCAAAGCCCTTCCATAAAATCTTTGTATTTAGTTGAACTTTATATTTTGTGTGCAGCTCTTGATACTTTTGGTGCAAGAAAAGTAAAAAAAGGTTTGCATATAAGTGCAAAAATCAAGAGTATTGTTTTAAATGGAGATATTAAAGGTCACCTTATGAAACACTCGCAAAATACTTCAACAGAATAAAACACGTTCTAGTGAGATTAGAATTCCTCTTTGAGTCAGTTACATTGTGTCACATTAGAACATAGATAAACATAAATCAAATTGGATAATTAAAAAAAAAATTATGCTTATAATAAGAACACATAACTTGAGTAAGAATTCAGTTCACAAAATGAGACTACCCAGTAGTTCATCACAGTATAAATGTCTAAAAGACGGTCAACTCTGTAAATGTTCACTCTGCTCCTAACTTCTTTCACATTTCTACTCCAAAATAACTTGGCAGGTGCTTGTTCACAGAACTAGCACTTGTTATACCCTGATCCAAGGGCAATAAAATGAAGATGATTTCTTAGTCTCACTAACACTTTTTACACCCTAATCCGAGGAAAAAAAAACGTAGATGATCTCTTAGTCTCAATATTATGTAAGGAATATATCATTGAGAAGAGATAAGTAAGTGATCAGTTCCAAGTTTTATGGCCCCCAGACATTGTGCAAAAGTTTATGATCACAGACAAGTAAGTTGGAATGAAGTCCTATCTTCACCAGACTTGACACTTTATCTGGGGATTCATTGGAGTATTAGGGGCACACTGGAATGCTCGTGCAAAGTCCCCAGAATTGGACACAACACCAATTGTTCTGCAAAGTAAAAGGATCTGTCATTAAACGTAGTAACTAAAGTCTTCAGACACAGATTAAAGTGATTTTTAATAAAAATATCAAACTCCATGTTAAAAACCTTTCATTCTTTCAATATATATATACAGTACCGATCAGACCCAACCTAACACCAGAGTAAACCCCAACTAAACCCCTGGGTTTACTTTTTGGGTTTACTTGGGGTTAACTCTGGGTTTAATGTTTTAAAATTTTGGTCCACTCGGGGTTTCCTTTGGGTTTACTTTGGGTTTACTTTGAAATTGCTTTTGAGGTCAACTGTATGCACTGAAGTGTGAAGCAGACTAGTATTTTATCTTATCATCCTACTGCCTGTAATTCCTATCTTTGTATATTCCGAATACACAGTAAGTGTCTGCTTTCAGGGGTATACTTCTCACTGGGTTTACTCTCTATGTCCACTCTGCGTTTACTTTGGGTTTACTCTGGGTTTACTCTGGGTCCACTCTAGTAAACTCCAAGTAAACCCAGAGTAAACCCAGAAAGTAAACCCAGGGTTTAGTTGGGGTTTACTTTCTGTTAGGTTGGGTCTGATCGGTACTGTAGTATCTTTTCAATTTAAATGTCCTTAAGGCCGTCCATACTTAAATAAGAAATGTGACACAAATAAAGATATCAAGATTTTTAATCAATGGCAAGGTATACATTGAACAATGCAGGAAAAAAATCAAAGATGAAAACATGCATAAACCAATAAATCTAAATTCCTGTTTCAGACAAAGTAATCACTTAATTACATTAACACATAATACATTCCTTTAAATTGCTTCATACAGAAATACTTTAGTAGTGGACATCATTTTATTTCTAACAGGGTGGATTGAATTCTGACCTGAACTTGCTGATGGTGTGTTCATCTGTTAGAATGGCCTGCTTTGTGTACTGGGGTGTGTAATAGGAACACCAGAGCTGTGAAAACATAATATATCCATCAGAAATACATTAAAAGAAAATGATTGTCAAAAGTATATATTTCAGTAAGTCAGGCTGACTCAGGCAGGAAGTAACAATTATTCTTATTATCTTCCTTATTCTTGCAATCAAATATCTCTCCATTGTTTAATAAATGACGCAAAAGTTGGGAGAGGACAGTCTAAATTTTAGAACTTCTGTCCAATCCCAATTGTAATTATGTACAATAAAAATACATGTATGTTCAAATCAATGAAGGGAAAGCAGTAAAATGAATTTTTCTGATTAGAGAAAGAATGCATTGTAAATGATTATAATATTTTGTTTAATATTCTAATGCTATGACAATGAATATGATATGTGAATGTTTCAATAATTGAATATTTGTAAGATTTTGCCTAAGGCAGTCAAACTGTCAATCCACCATTGAAAAATAAGCATTCATTATATATATAGTTACCTGACCAAATCCTACAAAGAAAAGTTGTTCTGGGGTCAAGGTCAGTCCAGGAAGGTCCTTGACCTCATTTGAGTCTTTTGATTTGACCCAGTGTCTGTAGGCCATGTATGCTGTCTTAAGGCCTCCATTATCAGCAATATTCTCCCCCAAAACACGCTCTCCTTTCAGCTAAAATTGATAAGCAAGAATTAAACAAAAGTAATCAAGAGATATTCAGAACAAATTCTAAAACAAAATTACTCTGGAATCATTTTTATTCGTGGGGGTAAATGTACGTGGATTGCCAAATTTTTCCTGGTTTCTGGGGTTGTAATTTCGTTGGTAGAAAGTTCGGGATAATTTCAATAAATATTTTAAACAATTCTTTTTTATATGTTCATGGGGATATAAATTCATGGGCAAGGGTTACTCACTAGAGCCACGAGCATTGGTCCCCCACGTACAATGATGATTTCACAGTAATGTAAAATAAATTTATTCATAAAATATATGAATATTGAAAGGGATCTTGTGTGAAATTTTTTTAAAATATTTGGCAGCATGGGCAATTATTATTTTCACAAATATAGAAGATATTGAAGATTGATGAGAAAGAAAACTTTCAGGATTTGCTACAAAAATTTCAAAGATCAATGCACAGACATCTAAGTCATTTATGGGTCTAAAATATTTGTACATGTATAATACTACAAATGTCCACCATCTCATTCCATTAATTCCCATTTCTCAAGTTTTGTAGAGATAAAGCACTTACATGAGTATTTTCTGCAGTGTAGTTTGAGTATTGTCTAACCATACAGGAAGTCTTGCTTTGAAAGCTGGTTGCTGATTGGTCAGTCCACCAGTTGTTAAGGTTACCATATTTGTCATAGTGCCGACCTAGAAAAATGTCCAACATTATGTTAGGAGTCAAACCTATATATTGATACCATCTTCAATTATAGATAAATTAAGTATTACAAAGTGATTTCAAAATATATAAATACATGTATCAACAAACTCTAAAGTTTTGTCCGTTTAAAATAAATAAAGATTAATACCACTAGGCATTTCAATTACATCATCTCCATCAACCATTTTTGCAGCTGCATGTATCAACAATATTTCTCATTTTGACAATTTGTTTATATTATCCTAACAAATATAGTTTACTCCAAAACAAAACAATAAAATAAAACTGTTTATCACCTTTGTTATCAAATCCATGAGTCATTTCATGACCTATGATCATCCCTGTTGTTCCAAAATTAAAAGACCTACAATAAAATGTACATAGCATTATATACATATAATCATATGAATTGTTTCAATCCCATTTTATGTGCATGTTATTCTTCCATTATATCTTATTTGTTCTAAAAGAGGATGTTTTATCAATCAGAACTTTAAAGAATGCTGAAAACCTGCTTAAACCAAGGTTTGTTCAATTTCATTCTATGTCTGCTTCCACAGACACTTTGAATGAACTGTAATTAGCATTTCAAAAAGATGTTACACTGACATCGTCAAGCCAAGCTTTCTTTTTGCTGAGATGTTGGGTAAAAAATGTTTCACATTGGAATTAAAGTCATTCATTATCAAAACTGTGAACATTTTTAGGGCAAAAGTTTTACATATTCATGAACATCTCCTTGTTGTATTAAATACTGATTGCTGTGAACCAGTCTTTTACTTATTCTATTGTTTTGGTTTAAATGAACTGGTAACGTTGGCCTAGCCCCCCCCCCCCCCCCAAAAAAAAATAGCATCTTATCACAAGTAAATTATAAACAAGTTTGTTTACTTTACACTATGATTTAATTACACTGAAAATAAGGGGGTGAAGAATGATCTCTGTAGTATAATTTTTTATTCAACTGTCAAACCTACCATTATTTTCTAGCATGTTGGTGTCAATGATGTTTAAAAAAAATGGGTATCACAGTTGGAATAAGAAATGCTGAATAACTGTAAAAAGGTCATGATTTTACTTACATGGGAAATGAGGGGGTGAAGAACGGTCTCTGTAGTATGCCAGCAGGGAACACTATCTGGTTATTGGACTGTGAGTAGTAGGCGTTGGTCTCTACCGGCATCATGTGCCACATACAAACCAAATCATCTCAGTCATTCTTACAGGCACCAAGAACATGATTCAGTTACATGTATAACATAGTAGAGGCTCAAATAAGTTTAATCTGAACAGAGTTCTCAAAGGAAAATAGCAATTGGTCTCAAACGACAATCTATGCTACCTGTACATTAAACAAGAAGAACTCTTAAAGGCATTCATCTTATTCAAACAATTTACGAGCATTTATTTACATAAATAAACCAAACTTGATTAATATTCTTCAAGGGAAATAGTAGCATTTACATTAATAGGTTATTTTTTTGGACAAAAATAAAAAAAAATTGTTATCGCAAACCTTTCTGAGAAGTGATCTCCTCTTAGTTTGAAAGTTTGAAGATCAATCGAGTATCTTGTTTGAGAAAAATCACTTTTTCTAACACTTTCACATAAGCTTTAAAAATAATATGATAAGCAATATGAAAACAAGAGGCCCATGGGCCACATCGCTCACCTGAGGAACAATAGGTATGATAAATTCAGCTCAATGGAGTCTTAATACAAACTATCTGGACAATATACAATAATTCATGTAAATCCTGTATAAATAAAATCCATTTTCCCCTGGATATTCTTATGTTTATAATCATTAGTCCCTTTTCTAACAGGATGATTTTATGGTCATATCATGTGTTGAGTATTGCAGTTCTCAAAAAGATCCCTAACAATAGTTTATATATGGGATGTAAACGTACAGTAAACTCTCAACCTTCTCGTGAGGCCAAAGAATTGTCCTGGGGCCAAAGTCTTAACAATTATAAAGAATCATCTGGCTGATTAGTTTCTGAGAAGATTTTTAAAGATTTACCCTATAAATTCCTTTGTTAAACTTTGACCCCCCCCCCCCCCATTGTGGCCCCACCCTACCCCTGGGGATCATTATTTTCACAACTTTGAATCTACACTACCTGAGGATGCTTTCACACAAGTTCCAGCTTTCCTGGCTGATTAGTTTCTGAGAAGAAGATTTTTAAAGATGACTCTGTTTATTCCTATGTAAAACATCGACCTCCCATTGTGGCCCAAACCTACCCCCAGGGGTCATGCTTTTCACAAATTTGAATCTACACTAACTGAGGATGCTTCCACACATGTTTTAGCTTTCCTGGCTAATTAGTTTCTGAGAAGAAGATTTTTAAAGATTTACTGTATATAATCATATGTTTAACTTCAATCCCCCATTGTGGCCCCAACCTACCCCCAGGGGTCATGATTTTCACAACTTTGAATCTTCACTACCTGAGGATGCTTCCACACAAGTTCCAGCTTTGCCTTCGAATTAGTTACTGAGAAGAAGATTTTTAAAGATTTACTGTATATATTCCTATGTTAAACTTCGATCCCCCATTGTGGCCCAACCCTACCCCCGGGGGTCATGATTTTTACAACTTTGAATTTACACTACCTGAGGATGCATCCACACAAGTGTCAGCTTTCCTGGCTGATTAGTTTCTGAGAAGAAGATTTTTAAAGATTAACTGTGTATATTCCTATGTAAAACGTCGATCTCCCATTGTGGCCCAAACCTACCCCCGGGGGTCATGATTTTCACAAATTTGAATCTTCACTACATAAGGATGCATCCACACAAGTGTCAGCTTTCCTGGCCAATTAGTTTCTGAGAAGAAGATTTTTAAAGATTTACTTTTTATATTCATATGTTAAACTTCGACCCTCCATTGTGGCCCCACCCTATCCCCAGGGGTCATGATTTTCACATCTTTGAATCTACACTACCTGAGGATGCTTCCACACAAGTTTCAGCTTTCCTGGCCAATTAGTTTCTGAGAAGAGGATTTCTAAAGATTTACTCTATTCATTTGTTAAACTTCGACCCCCCATTGTGGCCCCATTCTCAGGTGAGCTAAAAAGGTTAAGTTTACAATTCAATAAGTTGGTTTCTGGAAGAACAGATTTTGAAAATTTTCGTAATAAATATTGACAATTTTTTTACTTTTTAAAGCGCTAAGCATAGCTCAGCCCTTTATTGTCGTTAGACTTCAACTTCCGGTGCATCGAATAACCGCCCCCTCTAAGCAGAAGTATACATCATTTAAACTGGTTAGGGAACCAGTTTCAGGGGTTTATGCACATAACTGCACGGGCTATTGTGAATCTAATTTACGGGTTATTGTGAAATTAATGTACGGGGCTTACATACATCATTGCAGGGACTGTCATGCAGTGATGAGGAAATATAGTGCGTATACAGAAGCTGAAATGCTATATACATATATCTGTTATATACATACAGAAGCTGGGTTAGCGCTTTTCAGTACTATCAGTACTTTGATTTAATCTTTAGCTTTTAAGATCTGTGTACAAACATAGAATTGTTAGCAAATCTCTGTATCTTGCTTATAATTCGAAGCAAACACTCAAAAATGGTTAGTAAATAGAAATTGTTAACAATTAAACACAAGAAACATGCACTACATGTATAACAAATAAAGAACACAATTTATTTTTTCGAAATGAATCATATATATACATGTATATACCTACATATTTCCGTAAGCGATATCAAACTCTATTTAAACTGAATAAACTAGAGAAAATGCCGAGCATCTCAACAAAAACCTATTGCATTAATCTACCATTACGCAAAAAATAATGCCGAATTACCGATAGAATGAATTGTATTTCAATACTCCTACATCAGATTTTGCTTAATTTGCGCAGGTAAACAGTTAACGTAACTGTTTGATTTACCGAAGTCTCTGTTTGATTTGATACGTAAAAATCACGAAATACAGACGACAGTTTCCAGGTTACAAAGCATAAATAATGAAAACGAAACGAAAATCAGAACAAGCTAACATCAACGTCATGTGTGAAAACTGTCAACGCATTGAAATATTTAGCCTCAATTTACTTCACAAAATCGTCACCAATATATTTTTCATGTTTCAAAAATTTCCCTTCATACGCGAACTGTTGCACAACAAGCAAATTCATCATAGTCAGATCGACCCTTTTTCGTATAATGTCATGGCTGCTTTAAACAAAGAACCTCGTTTTAGAAGTATGGAATACGAGTCTTGGTAAAATGGGTAAGCAAAACCGGGCCGTGGCAAAATAAAAGCCGGGGCAGATCGGCAATCGTCAATTCCAAATACGCATTATTTTGCAGCAATATTTACAGCAAATACAAATATACTGGTCCATCAAATATCCTGAAATTTTAATGAGATTGGCAGATTAATAACTGCTTATCTTTTGTTTTGCCCAGGCCAAGTCTTGTCTACCCATTTTACCGGATGCCGAATCCGAGGCTATTAAACTGATTGAAACACGCCTTTCCTTTATTATTATTTTCGTAATAACTCAGATTTGAAACAGAATTAGACCTTAATTTTTGCAATTTATATTTTCCTTCCCATAAGGATAATTTATGCTAAACTACGTTGAATTGGAATCAGTAGTTCTTGAGAAGAAGATTTTTAAAAATGCACCCCCCTTTTTCTACAGTTTCAAGGTTTTCTCCGCTTTGAATACAGATCGGACTTTTATTTCTGCAATTTATATTCGCCCTCCCATAAGGATGCTTTGTGCCAAATTTGGTTGAAATTGGATAAGCGGTTTTAGAGAAGAAGTTCAAAATGTAAAAAGTTTACAGACGGACAGACAGACGGACAGACGGACAGACGGACGGACGGACGGACGGACAGACGGACGACGGACAAAAAGTGATCAGAATAGCTCACTTGAGCTTTCAGCTCAGGTGAGCTAAAAAGGATTACAATAAACATATTACTGTGGAATTATTTAAATCCGTAGTGGCTCAATTTTCTTAGTATTCGTGGGTAACCCTCCCCCATAAATATACATCCTTGACGAAAACAAACTTTGACAGAGTTATTATTCTTACAGAAACTGAATACTGACGCATCCACCAAATCAGATCCCTATGAATAAGCAAGAAACCAACAATCGATGAAAATTGGCCCCCACAAATAAAAATGATTCCCCAGTATACAATAAATATCTTACTCTTGTCTATCAGGAACAGTCCCCAACTTGTTGTGGTTCCTCAACACAGACTCTCTTCTGATGTTCAGATGACTCACCAGGAACTCCCCAGTCACAAGGGTCACCTGTCACATGAAGTCAGATAAAGATTTGAGTTTGGGTTTTTATATCATCTAAAAATTATTCCATATAGCTGACAAAAGGTCTTTTCATCCAGGGCAAGTTTCTGAATAATTAGTTACAAGTACATAAAACATGCACCAAAACTATTATCTAAAACTCAAACTTCGACTGACCAAAAACAAAGTGCACCCTTAAAAAACCCAGTAACACGTACAATCCAGGTACAAACAAAGAAGGACAATTTAACATATAAATCATAATTATTTCAAGCAATTTTATCAGCATGCATTTAAATTGTATCTATTTTTACGTAACAAAAATGTTCAACATTGAGCCCATCAAGACGTTCTTGTTACTACATTCAAATGATGGGTACATACAATTTATAGTGCATCTGCAATATAATAAAGCTAATAATATAGCAAGATTTCACATTTTCATAGTATTTATCCAGCTGAACAGAGTCCAGGATCCAGTCCGGATAGCCAATCATCTGGACAATTTTCCGGACCTTCTCTATGACAGTTTCCCTGGTTTTGTCATCCATCCATGACACAAGGGGGATTCCCTTGATGAATGCATCCTCTATCTCCTTCACTATATCTAATAGTTTCAGAAAAATAAATGAATTAAAATGTTCAGAGATCTTTTCTAATTACAACAAATCTATAAGTCTCTGAAACATGTATAGTCAAACCACGTTATCGAAAACTAGATAGATATGAAATTATAAGTGAAGTGTGTTGCCTTTGTGCTTTGAGAGTTATCTTTCTTTTCATTTCGTTGGAGTTTTTGCCTTTGTTAGGAACATTTTACTGTTGTCAGCCATGTTTGCTGATCTATGATTTTAGTTCGAGGCAATTGTGGCCTACCACAGTGGAAGTTAGATGTTTATTTGTCTTATGTATTGTGTAAATGATTAGATATGAATGTAGGCTATCTTCTGATTCAACCTTTAGTATGCATGGTGTCTAATTTCTGCAAAATAACTCTTCAATATTTTTATAAACATGTACTACACGTGGTTAATAAGTCAACTTTTGATTATTGCCATTAAGGAAAGTGTTACTTACAAATTATGTCTACAATTTTTGTAAGTGATTTAACTATTATCTATAAGTAATTTAGCGAGATATTTGTTAGGAAATTTGTATCATTTACACACCTCCCCTTTTTTGTCCTAAAAAGGTATGGAACACTGTTCCGATCATAAATTATTTTATTTTTACTCTATTGTCACATTGCTGTAATTGTATTTTGTATTCTTTTAGCCTTTTACGTTACACATTATAAAGGTTATACTACTGTCTCCAGGACACCACATGAAGTTCTTTGTAATTCACCATATTGGAACTCTACCTCGCCCTCCGCTTTAACTCACGACCTCTGGTTTTATCTTATTAACACAATCATTATCAACAGAACTAATACTCAGGTTAAATTAGTGGTATGGATTCTTCGTATCAAATCCGTGTTTCATGTCAAGGGTGTATTACGCTTTCAAGATATACTGTTTACGTATAACATGGTTAAGTTTAACCCTTTAACGGCCGCCGTTTTGACAGTTTTTGCATGAATTGAGCAAACAATTTTAAAATGAAATTTATGACATTTTCTGAAAGACTTTACATAAAGTAACCCATATATATTATGAAAGGTCAGATACCAAGGGTTCATACTATGTTGTGTGTCACAACCTTATGGTAACCATGGCAACACAATATGGTCACGAACACAACATTTGATATATTTTGAGTGTTTTTGACATGATTAAACATGCGTTTATGTTAAATACTTTATAAAAGAAACTTTATCAATTATTTATGCAATTATCCATGTTGTGTGCTAAAAAAATTTAGTTATAGTATTTTTTAACCTTTGAATCTACCCATTTAGCATCTAAATGCTTTCCTTTTTTACCGTTGGCGCCGTTAAAAATGATAACAGAAATATGTATTCTAAATGGTTATAGTAAAATATATCTAACTGACCATCTGATATCTTGCAAGTCTATTGATAATTATAAAACTTCGATTATAAGTTGATACCCCTGTTCTCTCCAAATATCATTAATTTTAAAAGGTCAAAGGTTAATTTCTATGTATTATTACATTATTACATAGTTCTGTCCATATCAAATAACGAACAATATTTCAAGAACACACTGTTTGCCAGCCATCAAACTTTACACAAAGGGTGGTAATAGCAAGAAGATGGCAACATTTTATTGAAAACCAGTTTACATGTCACAAAACATCAAAGGTAACCCCTGAAGTATCTTAGCTTGAACAAGAATAGACAATGGTTTCATGTGGAGAGTAAGCTCATACAGTCAAAGTAAGCGTATCTAACAAAGCAGGAATTAACATTGGGAAACCTATAACAACTGTTAGGTCATTGTATACACTAGTCTAATCAATTCTATATTAGGTGTGATCACCACTTTATATGCAAAAAAAATACTTCTTAACTACATGTAAATGGAATAAATTACACACACATTAAATACCAGCACTAATTCAAATTTATGTCATTGTATGAGCCTAAACGCATATAGTGATATACCAGTGTAATTCTTTAGAAGACAGACAAATAATTATCAAGTGATAAAGGAAACCTTTGAAATACATTCATGATTATAATGCTGTATTTCATGGACAATTTGCAGACATTGATACATTCAACTAAAACAAATTTGATGAGAAAAAAATGTGGTATAATGATAGTAAACAAAAAATAAATAAATACATTGATGTGTTTGAAATTCACAGCGACTCCAAATCTAAAGTATTCAAATGTTTATATACATGTGTACATGTAATATTTAGTAAAATGTAACCCTAACATGAATGTACTAAATCTTGAAATGTTTATGATAATTCGATTTTATAAAATCCATTCAAAGACAGCAATTACCCTCAAAATACATTATTGTTTATTTGCCAATCAACTACCGTATATCCCATATAATACATGTGCTTTATATGGTATCACTAAATTATGTTCTAACATTTTCAGATTAGAAGTTATAATCAAAAATCTCTCGCTCTCTTAATTTCTAATAAGTAAATTGCTTCTTAAGGAGAAATATAACAAATAAAAAATACAGTTACTTATGTGACATACAATAAAGATACAAATGACAGTAACAATGAATACTGTAATATGCAAACTTTGATCATCATATGCATTCATTACAAAACTGGAAGCTGATTTTGCACACGATATGCTTGGAAACAAGCACCCTGACAAAGATGTACCATACACTTGTCACATCCATAAACAACATCCTTTCTCTTGCCCTCTTTTGCACACCATTTACACCGTCAACGAGGTCGTTCTAACTTCATGCTGTGATGCTCACTCAAACCTGCTGCTGTGATCAGTTGTTTTCCTAAATGCCTAGGCTGCTTCCTGTTAGAAAAATCTTCAATAAGACTCATGGCAACATCAACATGAAGATCACCTAAAGAATAATGTTTCCTTGGTGTCACCATACCAGGAGTCATCTTCCAAAGGAGAAATGTATTGACCAGGGCCACTTCCAGGATGAAATTCATAAAGTACTTCCAGTACTTTCTTGACTGTCGACCAATATGGGACACTTGGAGCGATACTGCATGGCACGATCAACACCATAGTAGTTCTCCTGGTAGGCAGCAACAGCTGGTGGCCGCTGTATTGAAATGACCTCACCCCCAGGTACTCGACGATGTGTTGGACCATCTCCAAGTGGATCTGATGTGGTTGAAACGATATGAACCTGTAAAGTAAATGATGATTTACCAAATGGATGACATGCTTTTTTTCAACAATATACACTCCCATCAACAATCTTAAATTAGTCACTTACTGGTTTGGCATTTTTCCATGCTGTTGCAACCAAATTGTCATGTTGCAGTTGCTCGGTATCACCACGACCACTAAAAGTTGGGTTCTTCAGCTCATGAGGGAATCCTTTGCGATTGGTATTGATGGTACCACAAGCATAAATACCATTAACTTCAAGATTTTGAAGCAATGGGATTGATGTAAAGTACCTATAAATAGAAAATGTCACGTAACAATATTGTCAGAAGTTGTATCAGTCTGCATTTCATTATTCTGAGGTTTACTTTTATTTTCATTTACCGGTATACATGTAACTGATGGACATAGCATCACTTTTGAAAGTTGGGAGTAGGCCAGACAAAGGAACGTAAATGAAATTTTGGAAAATTACAACTTCTCAAAAAGGAGGGGGGTGCGTATTGTACCCACTGCTAATGTCCTTTCAATTTCCATATGCTCCCTGAAAAGTAGAAAAGTGGGGGGACCAACTTCATGTACATTTATATGTAAATTTAAGAGAAATGTTTGCTGCAAGGACCCCCCCCCCCCCCGAGCATGTAAGTAAGGTAAGTATATACATAGAGATAAAAACATTAAAGACTAGTTTGTTACCTGTCAAAGAAAAGGTGGTGACCTTTCCATTTAAGTGGTTTGGATAAATGTTTAACCACCCGTTCTCCAAGAGACTGTCCTTGCATCTCGTCATGCTTGCCCAAATAGATTTTATAATAGTTGGTATATCCATTTGGTTCACACCTCATCCAGACCTACAAGACATTTCATTGTTGTTTATGACCATGACAATGTGCACCTAACCTTTCCCATTACATCATCAGCCAGTCAGTACATGTATTTGTCTACAATGATAATAAAAAAAAACCCCGAGCAGAGCAAACCCAGAGATATTTCATTAAAAGTATTTTCTTAGAAGGACTGATTTAGGACAGATGGAGGCGGCAGTAGTCCTTGGGCTACATTAACCCCCCCCCCCACCCCTTCCCTATGGAAAAACTTTATATTCTAGAGAACAAGAAAGTAAATTTAAAAAAGTCTCCCTAGGCTATTAGGTAGAACAATTTTTGTATTTTTAATGTGATGGGGGTTAAAATATTTTGTCTATATGTTCTATTGCCTTTTTACTTTTCCAGTCATAAATATAATCAAGGTCATTTATGATAAGCAAGGTACACTGCACATGTATTTCATATGGAATTTAGTCCTTTTTGTGTGATATTGAACTGCATGTTCTTGTCTTTTATTTTGTATATGCTTTTCTTTAATGCTTTGTTTTCTTGCATTTAGATAAATTATTTCAACTACAATAAAATAGATCTTTGGAAATAGCAAAAAAAGAAATCATTGAAAAAAAATACCTTCATCCCTCTTTTGATAGGTTTGCATTATGGTGTATACTGCTTTGCGAAGTAATGACCTTTGTAGCGTATCATCCCCTCATCTATGCTCTGACACTGTCCAGGCTTCATATACCTCTTGAAAGTTCTCCGAGTCATCTCGATCAATGGGCGTATCTTGTGAAGCCTGTAAGACATTTAATGCCAAATATGTTTTGTTGAACAAAATCATATTTTTGTAAAACAAACTTTGAATTATAGATAGCAAATCTCATGGATTTTAAAATCTCGCTTCTATTTTTCAGACAGTTTTGAACTATAGGAAATTATAACAAAAAATTGCTAATCGCAATTTTATATTCTCGCGATTTGATACAAAACACCTGAATTGCGGAATTAAGTACTCGCGTAATATAAGGAATTTACAGTAACTGGCGTTACTCAATTTGTATTTACACAAAACTGCATTTACGAAACTTTATTTTTCAAAAACTAATGTTTCAACACTAAAATGATGACATTTTTACATTTTTGACACTGGTGATAATGCACTTTTATGTTAACTGCATTCTACAATATGTTACTTTTATTTACCAGTCATACTCAGGAGATCCCACAGGGCCTTGAGTTGTATTGTCATTCAAGTGTAGATACTCTGTCAATCTCCGGAAACGGCTCCTACTCATAGTGTCTTTGAATCCTTGGGTTTCCTATAACATAGATATATACAGATTTAGATCATAATAAATGATCTTAAACAAAAGAGTATCATAATAACTATAACCATGCAATAATGAATAGCATAGAAAATAAAATGATTCAACTAGAATAACCGACTTAGTTGATACATTTTAGATATAACCTACATGCAGCTGGTTTTTCTTTTTATTTGGAGGAGGATGTATCTTACATAATATAAATAGGCCTAATAAAATTAATTAAAACACCAAAACATGTATTCATACTGTTAATATTGATAAAATACATATATTTTTTCTTATAATATTATCTTGTGTTATTGTGTTACCAAAAAAATCACATGAGAAGTAATTTGTTCAACACGCACCTGCTACTCTGCAGTTTAGAACATATGCATACTATGCATGCGTGTTTACTGACACTAGTAATTAGCCTACTCGAATTCATCATAAATTTTGCTACATTAGTTCTAATGATTTATACTCTACCTAAGAACTTGTTTTGTGACCAGTACATATCTACACTTGGAAGCTGGTTGGTGCCCATAAGGATGTGCAGGCCAAAATACGCCTTGATTTCCTGAGGAGATGTGTCAATCCAATCCGCGTCACGGTGACCTCTTTTCTCGAATTCCTGAGCAGCGTACCTGTTGGTTTCATTGGACACTCTCTCAAAGAAAACCTCTGATACCATCAAAAAGAAGTAGCTCAAAATGTTGTCATTCGGCGTCAAATCGTGACTTGGACCGGTTTCCTCTGAGAACGGTGCGACCGACACGGGATGCAATTCGGTGGACCAAAAACCGGGACCCTCTGAATCGCTGATCTGACTAGAGAAAGTCTCTAAGGACGACTGGGAGTTCGGATCATCATCCTCATCCGTATCAGATGAAAAAGAATCTAAAGAATCATCAATGTTAATGTCTGAACCCGCAGAACTGCTGTACAAATCGTCGTCGGATGAATCACTGTCACTTTCGCCGTCACGGGAAGCCATGTTAATTTTCCGCGCTGTTTACATTGTTGCTATACAACCAACATGTGACGTGAATTTTTATTTTTAGAAGCTGGAACCTTGTTGAACCTGTCGGGAATCTGTATTATTTTTTTCAGTTATTTGTAGCCTAGTCTTTCTTTTTTATAACGCTTTGTCAAAGCTAATAGAACGTCAAAATGTCTTGCTTCTTTCTATATCCAATTCCTTTAATTTTCTTTTGAACACGCTTTTTAGATCATCTATTTTCCACGATCAGAACAACCGATTTTCATTCGCTGATATCATTTTTATTTTTAATCATACAATATCATGTCCGATACGAAAATTGCAGTAAAAATCTTAATTGTTTTATATATGGTAATTTCAACTAGAAAATTTGCTCAGAAAATTAAGATTGGTTAATTATAAATCAGCCCAAATTCTTATATTTCATGACGTTTGACTGCTTTTCTGCATGTACGTGCATATTTCAATCATATTTTTTGATATTTAGATGACCTTACACAAAAAAAAATTATGTTGAAAAAAAATTCCCTTTTTACTCCAGTTTTCAAATATATCAATTTTTTCATTGTACTCCATGTCTCTACATCATATCAGCAGTTTTCTCTCAGCGCGCATAAAATGCGTCAAAAGGCGCACTTGGCCGTTAAGGGGTTAAATTAAACCATCATCTTTAATAAATCAAATATAATAAACAATTATAAAATATCCAAATATATAGCAAGATTTGGTGCATTTTGATATTTTGAGATGACCTTCACTGTAACCAGACGGTAGAGGTTAGTAGGTTATACACATAAACTAATCAGATATTACAATTTGAGGAGAATTGTTTGTTTTTTTAGTACTTGTTTATAATCTGCTTCAAATTCCGAAAAATGACATATTCCAAAACTAAATGTACCTGTATTTTAAGTGGGCCCTAAAACGAATCAGAGGGTAGTTTTTCCTAAAACTTTGCAAATAAAATTGGGTTGGTGTAACTTACATGTGGCAAAAAATAATGAGTTTTACTGTTGTAGTTTTTTTTCGGAAAGAAAAAAAGAAAAGAAAAAAAAGAGAAAAATATTAAATCTAAATTCTAATTAAAAGTAGGATGATTGATGTCAAATCAAAAAAATCAGTTGAAAAGTGAAGAGTTATGAATGTGAGGCATTTAAGGCTGTCCTGAATAACTTGTTTATTCTGGACCTTTTTTTCATTTGTAACGTTGTTAACGTCTTGTAGTAAAAGTGTTGTGCGGCTCACAACTATAGTGTTTATAGAAAAGATTGAAGTTCAACAAAATATTTGCGATTATTTATGATTAATATTTAAGGCTCGGCAATAGAAAAAACCCCCCAGAAAATCTATTGGATACAGATCGTATATCATCACAAATCATGAGAGATCCTTTATATATGTAACCGACTTTAAACAAATAAAACGAAGTCTTTTGTAGTCTAAAGGCGAAGGATTTGTCTAGATATCAAAAACATATAATTCTTACAATGTATTAAACATTACATTTGAAATTTTAAGATTTGTTTACATATGATATGTGCTATCTGAATTCGTAAAGACGTTAACAGAATATAATCAAAATTGTGAGAAAAACAGTAAGATCCGATAGGAAGTAATAAAAGAAAGAATAAATTTATAAATTGTTCAATTCTCAAGTGGTTTACAAAGATTTATTCCTATTTAAATTGTTTGAAAAATAAATTACATTCCTTGCCCGATTTAGGAAGTCAATAATTGGTACATGAGTGGGAACCACAAATTCTACGAACATTTGGCCACCCTCAATTTAATTTGAACAAATTGAACCATTTGTAGAGAATGAAGAAAACATTTTTTTTACGAAACATTCTAAAATGAGTTGTATATGTTGGCAGACAAATCTGATACTGTACTGTACTGTATATGGGTATATCCCTCTAACTAATTTTTTGGAATCGGTAGGAAAACAAAGTAGTGCCTTTAAGCAAAATAGCCCCTTTACTTTCAGAGCGTATATACATTTATTGGGACATCTTAAATCAGATTGCTTGACACATGTCAGAAAAGAGGATTTTCAATTTTAAAAACAAGTGTCAAAATTGAATTATCATTTGAAGAAAAGAATTGAAATTGTTCGATATACACCCTTTCCAAAACTGAGAAATTTCCTACTTTTACTTTCATTTTCAGAGTTTTTCAATACAGACGCATTTTGCCGAATAACGAATCTAACTTCAAACCACGAAATCTTAATAGGAAAGAGACAAATTGATGAGCTTTCATTCAAGAGGTCCCTCGCTGCTGAACGAAAATTAGGGCCGGAGCTATGAACCCTAACGTTAACATTACCGCCTATGGAAAATGCATTAGTGGACTATACCCATATACATGTAGCATTTGAGGACGATTGAAGTATGAACTTCAATGACTCTAGGGTCAGTATATTTATTGCCTATGTGGTACAGTATTTTCTGATTGCTAAACTGTTATTTCTTTCTTTGGCATCAGTTTTAGTGGTTTATCAACAGTAACAGTTTTATTGATATATTAATTGTATGAATGCTGATTTCCCTTCACAATACTATATTTTCTACGAAATTACACTCTAAGTAACATTTAATTTGGTTTATCAATACAAGAAGAAAATATACGAAATTTTCTATTGAACGACCATTGATGAAAACACAGTATAAAGAAAGTGCATTAAATCTTAGTTAGTTTTTATTGGCATTAAGAGGACAAACAGAATACTTGTCAATGTTTAGTAGATTTACTTTTACAAAAAAATATTCTAGCATCTGGGATTCCTTCATTTTTTCATTTAGGGAAATGCTTTAATCATTTGAATGAATTGCATCCTTTCAAAGTTACAAAGATCGTAAATTAGTAGATTAGTAAATGGGAAAACAACGGCAGAAAAATCCAAACCAGAAGTGATGTTTACAAAAGCGAGTTAGAGGAATAACTTTCAGTTAATAAGAAATTGATGCTGAAAATTTTACAAAAATTACACGATCCGTCTCCGAGAATTCTCCTGCACAAAAATTGTCAAGAAAAAAAAATGAGAAAAAAATAGAATAATAGAACAGTCTTCCGCTTAGACGGAAGATTCTAATAATGCGAAACGTTTATTTCTCGATAGTTGTCAATGTTGACAATTATTAAGAATGTGTTCCATGTATTTCTTGACACAAATTTTTCACCCACAAAATTGATACTGATTATTTTTTTTATTTAAAATAAACCCAGTTTCGTCTTTAATTTTAAAGATAAAATTACAAGATTCACCGATGCTTTTCAATGAGTTGACATGATTTAATTGTGTTTACCGAATCATTTAAATACAATGCTTTTCACAAGTTAAACATTTGACGGGTACCAGACCGATTATCATTATAATGCATATAATGGTTTTTAAAGGTAAAGGTAAATTGATACGGCGCCGTTCAATTTATTTTTGCATTTCTCAATCGATCTCGACAATATGCAGACTTGTTAAATTTTGGAACGATCATGTTGTGAAATTGCTACGCAATGAGGTAAACAAGACTTGAATCTATTTTCTAATTGTAAATTCGATAAAAGTATTGTACGAAACAAGGTAAGCTGCATTATTTGTACATTTATATTATGTTTGTATCCACTATTTTTTATGGACAACTTTTTTTTCCAATACATTCCTAATGAAGTTCAGTTGATATGTCTTTAGAGATGTAAATCAAATATGGTGCAGAAAATGTGTGTGGAAAAATAATGGTTAGTCTCTAACTACAATAGAGTATTCAAAATATTCATATTTTATTGATATCCTAGATTAAAGTAAATCAAGTTTTTCTAGAGTTTCATTATATCAGATATTCATTTGACTCAAAATCACACATGCTGGATTAATTTTAAATTTGGTGGCTTCTTTTGACTTCTTCTACATAACTAAGGTCTTCCGTTTCCAACCAGATCGTGTCTAGTTCTTATTATTATTAAGGAGAGGGCTCAAATAGGCAGATTGCCTGCTGCCCAATCCTATTATATAATATTTTTTTACATAATAAAATATTGTTTAAATAAAAATAGGTCTTAGTATATTAGTATGACTGTTACCACGTTTAATATAACAAATACATCATGTGGTTTGATACTTGAGTGAATGTATCAAATGTCTTTTTATGCTATTTTCGTTTATGTTAGTTTTTCCATCTTGCAAATAGAAATTAAACTGCAAGTAAAAATCCTTGAAATCTATAGAATATACTATTTTATAAACCACGACAAGTTTTACATAGCATAACGACTAATTCTAAAAATTCTCCTAAAGATTTCAAAGCGTTCACATGGCTGCTGATTGTTATTTGCGAAAAAAAATGATCACATGTTTAAAATCATGGTCTTAATATGCCAGATAAAGATGTATTGTTTATCATTCAAAATGGTTGCATAATTATAACATAAGGCGACATGTTAAATCTTCAGTTTAACTTTACGGAAAGTAATTCAATGTTTAGTAGATTTACTTTGTTTAAAAATATTCTAGCATCTGGGGTTCCTTCATTTTTCATTTAGGGAAATGCTTTAATCATTTAAATGAAGTGCATCCTTTCAAAGTTACAAGGATCGTAAATTAGTAGATTAGTAAATGGGAAAACAACTGCAGAAAAATCCAAACCAGAAGTGATGTTTACAAAAGCGAGTTAGAGGAATGACTTTCAGTTAATAAGAAATTGATGCTGAACATTTTACAAAAATTACACGGCCCATCTCTGAGAATTCTCCTTGCACAAAAATTGTAAAGAAAAAAAATGAGAAAAAATGAGAAAAAAATAGAATAATAGAACAGTCTTCCGCTTAGACGGAAGATTCTAATAATGCAAAACGTTTATTTCTCGATAGTTGTCAATGTTGACAATTATTAAGAATATGTTTCATGTATTTCTTGACACAAATTTTTCCACCACAAAATTGATACTGATTATTTTTTTTATTTAAAAAAAACAGTTTTGTTTTTAATTTTAAAGATAAAATTACAAGATTCACCGATGCTTTCAATGAGTTGACATGATTTAATTGTGTTTACCGAATCATTTAAATACAATGCTTTACACAAGTTAAACATTTGACGGGTAACAGACTGTATTATCATTATAATGCATATAATGGTTTTTAAAGGTAAATTGATACGGCGCCTTTCAATTTATTTTTGCATTTCTCAATCGATCTCGACAATATGCAGACTGGTTAAATTTTGGATCGATCATGTTGTGAAATTGCTACGCAACGAGATAAACAAGACTTGAATCTATTTTCTGATTGTAAATTCGATAACAGTATTGTACGAAAAAAGGTAAGCTGCATTATTTATACATTTATATTATGTTTGTATCCACCATTTTTAATGGTCAGCTTTTTTTTTTCAAATACATTCCTAATGAAGTTCAGTTGATATGTCTTTAGAGATGTAAATCAAATATGGTTCAGGAAATGTGTGTGGAAAAATAATGGTTAGCCTCTAACTACAATAGAGTATTCAAAATATTCAGATGTTATTGATATCCTAGATTAAAGTAAATCAAGTTTTTCTAGAGTTTCATTATATCAGATATTCATTTGACTCAAAATCACACATGCTGGATTAATTTTAAATTTGGTGGCTTCTTTTGACTTTTTCTACATAATTAATGTCTTCCGTTTCCAACCAGATCGTGTCTAGTTCTTATTATTATTATAAACAGATTGCCTGCTTCCCAATCCTATTATATATAATAAAATATTGTTTAAATAAAAATAGGTCTTAGTATATTAGTATGACTGTTACCACATTTAATATAACAAATACATCATGTGGTTTGATACTTGAGTGAATGTATCAAATGTCTTTTCATGCTATTTTCGTTTATGTTAGTTTTTTTAATCTTGCAAATAGTAATTAAACTGCAAGTAACAATCATTTATATCTATAGAATATACTTTTATATAAACCATGACAAGGTTTACGTAGCATAACGACTAATTCTAAAAATTCTCCTCATGATTCGAAGGCGTTCACTAGGCTGCTGATTATTGTTGTCGGTCATAATGAAACTGGTACACAGGTTAAGATATCAAAACCACGTGCAGTGAGCCGTGAAAATCCCAGGTAACATACAGCATTTGGATGAATAAACCAATGAGAAATTAGTCCTACACAACCTGAAATTAAAAACCTTTCCGCAACAAAAACATATAATGCTTACCGATTTTGATCATTCAATACATTAATATATCACATTTTATGAATGAGCTCTATTCCCACAGCATTTTGTTTCAAAGTATGACTCATTTATATCATTTTAATATTAACGGTTCTAAAAACCTTTTTTCGTAAAATGTCAAAAGAGGTCTATATTTCTTCCATTTAATAAAAAAATAAATCTTGAGCTTAACCAAAGTCAAAATCTATGAAGAAATTGTTTTTTATAACCTTTCAATTTATTTTTGCATTGCTCAATCGATCTCAACAATATGCAGACTGGTTAAATTTTAGATCGAACATGTAGTTTTTTCATCTTGCAAATAGAAATTAAACTGCAAGTAAAAATCCTTGAAATCTATAGAATATACTATTTTATAAACCACGACAAGTTTTACATAGCATAACGATTAATTCTAAAAATTCTCCTGGAGATTTCAAAGCGTTCACATGGCTGCTGATTGTTATTTGCGAAAAAAAAATGATCACATGTTTAAAATCATGGTCTTAATATGCCAGATAAAGATGTACTGTTTATCATTCAAAATGTTTGCATAATTACGGACAATCTTGCTTAGTTCTCACATAGACATGTTTGAAATTGTTTTCTAAAAATTACAAAATGTCTCCAGAACGTTTGTTCGTGAACTATACAATAAATTTTTTAAAAGATATCGATTTGATTTTTTTTATCAAATACCAGGAATTTCTTATTTAAATTTCATTAAAACAAACAACTGACCATCTCCTATCATCGGGTCTAATGCTACGTGGAAGCCATCTTCAGTTAACAGAACAACGAAATAATTTTGACCTATGGAAAAAGCGATTATAAATGATTTTCAAAGCTAGAGGAGTGTATAGCTTATCTGTGGGAAATATGGCAAAGTAGTTTTGGTTACACTAATCGCAGCAGAGCTGTCTTACAGGTGACAAGAAATATTACATCTATTACGAAGGCACATAATTAAACCTGTTGATAAGGTGACATGTCAGATTTTTAGTTAAACTTTACGAAAAGTAATTAAGAATAATATACAAAATCCACTAGATAAGAGCCATTGCATAACACAAATACAAACAAGAAACGCTATGTTTGAAAAAAACAAAACAAAAACAAACAAAAACAAAAACGTATGCGTTGTTGACCTATTTGTTTATCAATAGTTAGACATTTAATTTTTGAAGACATGTACCTGATGTATCTCTTTCGGCATATCTGAATGGTCTAAAATCAATTCGATTCCCACCCGGCCAGTAGGCCCCCAGTGGTGTTTGTATTTGCCAGAGTTATTCCTTTCATATTGTTAACAAAACCGTTCTACGTTTCTGGGAGAAATATATTTTTTAACACAATGCAATGTCAAGTGACATAAATTAAGGATGTATAGGACACCACCTGCATTTTGTGAAGTATTTTTTTTTCGAAATAAACAATAAAATAAAGTGTAATTATACAAGTAGTCTCTTTCTCAGTCATCTAACAGCGTAGCGCAGTTGGTTAGGAGTTGGTTGGTTTACAACAAATCTGGAAGCCATGAGTTCGAATCCCGCTGGGGGTTTAACCTCTCCAACATTTTCATTTTTTTTTTTTTTGGTTAAAGTGTTTAAAATTTGGAAATTCTAAACCAGTGAAAGTATTTTGATTTTAGTGTACTTCAATCCACATTAATATAGACAGATGTCCAATATCATCGTTAATGTACATATGTATATACATTTTTATTTGAGGCCCATTATATTTAGAAACAATCTTCGAGGCCTTGCCACATGGAATTTGTGAGATCAAAACTGAGGCCAGGTAAATAAGTCAATATTTGCTTTTAGAATAGGCCGTTATTCAGGATATCAAATGGTAAAAGGCAACATGTTTAAACATTATTACTTCTTATTTCTGTTACTGACTGCCTACAAAAATATAACAGGTTGATCAATCTCATAGATGGCGAGGCGAAGCGTCTGTGCGATTGATCAACCCGATATATATCCTTAATTAGTCAGTAAAACATAGTAATTGTTTTGTTTCCCGAAAACTATCAGCTAAAATATTTTTTTACACAAGAAGCGCTCTTCAAAAATCCATTTAAATTTAGCCTTTCATCTTGTCCAATTAAACATACCAAAACTCTAAAAAATTAAACTTTCACCTTTAAAATAGTGTTTGAAAATCTTCGCTACACTACCTACCATGTTTTGTTGCTATTACATATTAAACGATTCTTTATTTCCTCCGCAATGGCTTAGGCAAATATCGACGCTGACATATTTTATTTTCCTCTAGACACAACAACGTGTTGTCAATTTAAAGGGCAGTTTCATTATTGTAAAGTGTTTTTAAAGGTCAATTTCTCCAAATAAACTTTCCATTTCTATTTTTGAATACTGTGGAATCATTAAATTTCTTGGGGCTAATTTTCGTAGATGGCTTAAATTTTACAGTTCGTGGGGACGTAATTTCGTGTATTCTTTTATATCTACAAATCTACAAAAAGGAAATATGACTTTTTTACCCCAATTTATCATTTCGTGGAGGATGTTATTTCGTGGATGAGAGGAAACCCCGAATTCAACGAAAGTTAAGCCACCACGAAATTTCATGATTCCACAGTATTATGAAATGTCCAGATGAGAAGACCATATTGCCGAATATAGATCCTCACAAGATTGACATATATCCGACAGTCACATGTATTTTTTAAACATTTAAAGTGTAACATTTCAGTCCGAGAAAAACAATATTAAATATGCTCTGCTATGAACATACCAATTATTATACGTTTGCAGATGCAATGTAATGTAAATGTATGTTGACAATTCTGTTAATGCAGTTTTTAAAGTCTCTTAAATGTTCTACTTTCCAACATGAACGGTTAAAGAACGGGTAGCAAACTCTGAACGAGCTGGGAGCGAACGCTGAACGGAATTAAGTGAACAGTTTTGAAAAATGAGCGACTAGCGTACGCAGAACGCGACCAGGGCACAAACTGGAGCGCAAGGTGAACGCACAGTGAGCGCAAGATGAACGATTTATTTGAAACCATCTTGGGGTTATCCTCGGACTCTTACTTAAACAAGAATACATGTGGAAATTTTACAACGTGAATGTTTGTTGGTACAAATGTTTGAAATAACAGTTGCTGTTAATTAAATGCTTTAAAGTTTGGCCAAGCATTGAAATTAAATACAATGATGACGCGGGGGTGTTAAGGACGCATATGGCCAATTTAGCGTCTTATTTTGACTGTTATATTCAAAATCGTGAAATTGAATAACTATTTTGAATAAGATCAAAACTTAGTATTATCCTTTAAAAAATGGCAGTGCAATGAAATCGGGTGTAGTTTTACATAGTACATAATGCACATGGGTGCATTATCACGTGACAACTATAAATAGCCTATGTATATTCCTTAACATAAAATGAGATAGAACAACACTACCCCGCGGTTTCTAAAAAAAAAAATAAACATACCAAGTGAAGGCAAACTATCTCAGTTTAATCAAAACCGCTGCTAAAATTCTATGTTTTACTCAATCAAATAGTTATTCATCCGGCTCTCGTAAAACCTTTCCAACTTTTATAAAGTTTGCACGGAAAATGGTATGTTGCATCAAAACAACACAAAACATGGGATTCTAGCAGCACTATTCAATTTAAGCATTTATCAGACTAACGATACGTATAAAATTTCAAGTTCAATTTATACGGGGTAGTTTTGCTCTAGTCCGATTTTTATATCATAAACAACGACACAAGGAAAGCCTGGCCGAGAAATGAAAGCAAATGTACATACCTTTTAGCGAATGATTGATAAAAATAATATATCTCCCAGTATTAGTATGTCCAATTCTCAATAAATAACACCACAATACTTTATTAGAGTGCTAAGATAAGTTATATTTTGAATATGTTTACAATGCTTTCCGATTAAATTCACACGACATTCAACTTTTAGTCGTGACGTCATCAATGTGTAAATCTACGTAATACAAACTTATTTCTGAAAAAAAAACTGACCAGTATTTTTTTGTTTTTTTTGTTTTTGGTCTACATTTCGTTGCTTAGCTATTTGAATATGTACATGATAATTAAGATTTGTGAGTTCACGGAATTATATGTAACTCAGATTCCATATACTTCCTTAACACCCCCGCGGAATGAACAGTTGACGTAATTTATACTCATTTTAATAGTCCCCTAACACTTTTCACCGGTAGGGACTAAAGCATTCCTCTGTGTCCGTCAGTCCGTCCGTCTGTCTGTCCAACTTGAGTTTTCAACATTTTTTTTCTTTGTGCGTATAAGGAATAATATAATAATTTGCAGAACAGCTTCAAAATGTCAAAGTACAGATCAAGTTTACACATTTGTAGCGCCTGGTTAGAATATTTACGAGGATATTAATTTTTTATATTCCAATTTTGTAATGTTCGGGTTCGTTATCGGGTTCGGTGTGTATTGGATAAACGAGGAAAGTATGTAGTCAGTAATAATACCCTGCATTTCTTGGACCATTTCTTCTATTGTTTCTAACAAACAAATAGGCTCTTTAAAATAGTGTCAAGCATTGTGTTTTAAATTTAACCGACAGGGTTTTTTGTATTATTACAATCGGATTCGTTATCGGGTTGGTCTGCGGATTCGGGGTACAGAAGACTGTAAGAAATGATATTCTGCATAACAGTGCATTGATTTCACAAATTTCTACAAACCGGTACGGGACGTGTATTGCTTATGCAATTTTCTCAGAATACTTGTTATATTTCATAATATAATAAGTTCACAGCCAATAGATAGAATGTTTGAACTTAAGTAAAAATTAAAAAATAAATAAGGAAGAAGATATCCAACTTATCCAATTTGTGTTTTCAAAAACATAGGGACATACTAAAAAATATCATAGAATTAAATTATTTTTCCGTAGAATATTATTCATCAAAATAAAGCGAATTAATGAATTCGCATACTTTTCCATTTTACCGTCATATAAATGACGAATTTTTTCCAAGCAGTCTTTTCGTTAATATTTTTCTCAGTTTCCTCTTGTTGTCATTTTAAATCAATATGTTCAATGCGTGTCATTGGTTTAGATGTCGAAAGTCATTTGGAGCCCCATAACCGAATATATTTAGTTTTATCTTGCATTCTATCAAACTTAATCTAGTGTGTATATTATTTGACTTAGAATTAGATAATTAATTTATTAAAGTTTAAAATTAGGTGCTAGTAGTATATCGAAAAACTTGAATTATATTATGGACTAAGAAAACGAAATTCGTGTGAACAAAATAATATACTTACCTGTATGCTAGAAATATATCGCATGCGCTGAATTTTGATTTGCGTTGCAACAACTTGTACATATATCTATAACTTTAATTTGCTTATTTCATATTTTACGTTTATATTTCGTTTTGTTACAATTGATATACTTTTTAGTAATCATAAGATTTGATGAAAAAATTTTGCAAAGTTTTACGAAATTAAAATGTCTAGATAATTTTTTGGTGATCGGCCGTAATGTTTTAAATTGAAAAATGAGGAATAGAATTACATGTAGTTCCAGAATTATGTTCAACACATATATCTGATAATATGAAAATGTGCTATGACATTAATGACAAAACACAAAAATAACCGGTTTATGTGAATGTATTTTAACTAACAGTTACTACAATTATTTTTGTATATTGTCATTAATGTCATTGCACAGTTTCATTATTACTTATTAGGTTTGTTACTGACTGTTTACAGATATTTGTGGGGTCGGTAAAGTCCATAGAAGGCGAGGCGGAGCCGAGCCTTCTGTGGACTTTACCGACTCCACAAATTTCTGTAAACAGTCAGTAACAAACCTAATAAGTGTTTTGTTTTGTCGAGGACCTAAAGTTTGATATGTTAACAACAAAAGATAATATATAACAATTAAATTCATAGGCTTATTCTCTAACTTTGTACCTTTCTCGTCAGTCGTCTGTGCAAACCTGGATGCCATTGTGTGTAAGATCGTATTATTACGTCATGGGAAAAGGGGGGGGGGGTCACTCTAAATATTCTGGGGCTTAAAAATTAAAGGTATTGTTAAACGTTTGTGTAAACAATCAGCTCAGAAAACGTTACGTCCGCCATGTTGCCGTATAATTTTTGACGCCCGCCGTGTAAAGAAATTTATAAGGCAATCACGTGACGCGATCCATCCAATGACGTCGAGACATTCAAGTCCGAGGCCAAAAAAATTATCATATAGATCGAAATATATATATATATATATATATATATATATATATATATATATATATATATATATATATATATATATATATATATATATATATATATATATTATCAGAAAAAAAATGAACAAGAGGTACATGTAACGAGGTAACAAAGAATCTTAACGAATCAATTTATATCGAATTTAGGTACTTACTGCCGTTAGTTTTGATCCTTTTTAAACAAAACGGCATTCACACTGTATTAAATAAATTACATTTTGTTATTAAGAACACATTCTTAGTGTTATTTTCATGTTTTTTAAGATGGTGACCTTTTCACTTTCGGAATTCCGAATGGCAATAAAAATAAATTAAACCTGAACAGTGAGCGAACTCTTATCACTTGCCAACGACTGTCGAGTGAACGCACCCTGAGCGTACCATAAACGCTTTACGAACAGTGAGCGCTAAAAGAGCCGAGCAGAGAGGGCACAATTGTGGCCGGTGAACGCATGGTGAGCGCACACAAAATTGAAGAGTACATGTAGAATGTTTCAGAGACTGTATTATCAACGACACATATCATCCATTATTTCTTTTGAATAATTCATATTTACTTGCAGCAAAAATTGTGTCTTGATGAACATATTATGGCTAATTCAAAGTATGCATCAACCCGGGAGACTACGAACTTTGCTCGTGTTGCGCGCATTATCCTGGGTCCTTGTACTGATGTTTTGTGTGCTGTACTTACGAATGAGATTTGCCCGTCTACATTGTCACAGAAAGTTAAAACATATTTATCCATGCTATCAAAAGGGAAACAACCTCCAATTACCAAAGAACAGGAAAGGATTATACACAATGGAAATTATTCGGATTTAGATATAACTTTACTGTATTTTTCATTGCGAAATGTATCGAACATTCCACCACATGCAAAACAATGGGGAAATGAACCAATCCCAAGTGACAGGAGTGTGTCAGCAAACATTGAAAGAATTCGGTTGATAAGAAACAAGTACGGGCATTGTACAGATATGTCAATTTCCGACGCCGATTTTAATAAGAAAATTCTAGAAATGTTCAGCATTATTCAGGATTTGGAAAAGTACTTGGGAACATCTACTGTTTATCAAGACGCAGTTGTTGAGATTGGAAATTGCTGCATGGACCCTGAACAAGAATATAAAGACATCAAAGAATTGCTGGATTTGAATAAACAAATTAAGGATATTTCAGGTAGCTTTTTGATTTTAAAGACATGAAATGAATAATAATATTATCGGAATTTGACAGGAGTATGCTCTATGTATTTTTAACGATATACTAACAACTAGCTTTGATTTTATCTTCATCAACAGAGAAAACGACGCTAATTGAAAATAGATGTGTTCCTGTGAATGTGACAGGTATTTTTTTTTCTATATACAGTCATAAGTGCAATTCTTGCATGTTGTAAAACTTGTCCTAAAATGCATCATAAAACCTCCGTTGAAAGGACAATATTAATAAATCAACACTGGGTGAAATAAGTTGACAATATTAATAAATCAACACTGGGTGAAATAAGTTGATGTTCTTAAATTGCTATACAAGTCTATACCAGTAGTGCCAGCAATGCATTAACGTACACAGGATGAAGCTCTGCCATTCAGTCAACTAAATGATAGCTGAACGGTCTGGAAAGGTGACTGAATGGCACAGATATGCCATTCCGTCACCTTCCAGTTACCTTTCAGTCACCTTTCAAATAACTGAATGGCAGAGATTCATCCTGTGGTATTTTAAAACAGTTATATTGAAGTCATGATTCAGTTTGATGCAATTTGAGTATATAGATTTTCAAGTCTAGGCAACATATCTTTTTTTTCTCAGTTGTGTATAAACGGGATAGTTTAAGATGGGAAGAAGATGACAAAGTCTTTTTAGAAACCCACAACTTTCCAGAGATGCTAAATCAAGTCAGGAATCAACCCTACGTAACGTTTGTTGGTGCCCCAGGCTCAGGAAAAACAGCAACAGCCCGTCATATTGCTCTAAAACTGCAGAAGGAAGGATATGAAATTTGTCCAGTAAAAGAAATTAACAAAATCGAGGATTATTGTAACCGAAACATTCCCCAGGTGTTTTTTATCGATGATGTTCTAGGAATTTTTGGATTAAACGAACATGAACTTCATATGATAAATAAGTACAGCGAAAGACTTAAAGAACCAATCAATCCAAAAACCAAAACATTAATGACGTGTCGCGAAGCAGTATTTAAAAATGAAAAGATATCGGAATGTATTTTGGTAAAACCGGAGAATGTAGTTAATTTACAAAGTAGGGAAAATTCATTAAATGATGATGACAAACAGAATTTGCTTCAAAAGTACAAATTAGACATAAATCTATTAAGCTCAAAAAACTTGGCTTCATCGTCAAGAATGTTTCCATTTCTATGCAAACTGTATTCAAACAAAAAGGAGTTGAAATCTTATGGACCAACTTTTTTTTTATCACCAGTTCCTTGTATCATTAAGGAAATGAATTCACTGAAAATACATAACAAACACCAGTATGCCTCGTTAGTTTTATTAATGGTTAACGGAAACAGATTGTCAGAAAATATATTAAACAATGAAACTGATGGAACAAACGAAAATCAGAAAAGACATAATTTGTTTGTGGAGATGAAACGCAACATCCTAAGAAAATGTAAAGTAAGTTCAACCACAGAAAGCTTTGATTTAATTGATGCCTTGTTGCAAATGGAAGGGACTTACACAATGAAGAGTGACAACGAGTTCACTTTTATTCATGATTCCATGTTTGAAATTATCGCATATCATTTTGGTAATATTTTTCCAGAACTAATTTTGAAATACGCGAGTAGTGATTACATTGCTAATTATATCAAAATAGATCATAATAACAGCCGAAAAAGAAAGATCGAAATTAATTGTGAAGATTACGAATTCAGCGAAAAAAATCATGAAAACGATGCTATCATTGACTTATGTATATATCTGGATGAATCACAGTTCCAACTGCTAGCTGAACGTTTGTTCAGAGACGTACAGAATGGAGAATATTATAACGTTTTTGGGAACAAAGCTTTAAAAAGTTCATCCCTGCTTCAACATTTTATTGCTGTTTTGGAGAAAGAATCGTATGATAATCTATATAGATTACTCTTATCAGAGGCAGATGACTCAAATGGATGGAACTCAAAACCAAAAAATGTTAGTGTTCAGGACATGAAAAACTTGCCTTTAAAAAGAAATGCCAATTTGTGTCTGATGGATGAGACTTCAATCTGTAGTTGGACTTCTTGTAGAAGATGTGTCAGAGGTATTGCATGGGTAATGTTATTTGGGCACCATCCAATTCTGCAATATCTTATAAGTCTAATGATTGAAATAAATGGAAATGCAGGTGACCTTTTTTTAAATTATTTCAATAAACGTTCCCAGCCTCATTCAAACATTTGTCAAGATGCTACTGAGAAACTGGGTGCGCTTAATCATAGTATGATCGGTGAAACATTAAAAAAACCAAACAGTATTAGAGAGGACCACAGCACAGATAGTACTTCAGACAGTTACAGACGTTTTGCTTGCGCAGATAATAACGTAAATGTTGATAGAAATAGAAATATATCTGTTGATACAGATAATGAACCCGTACGTAGAGAACAATGTCGCCTGCTTTGTCTCGGTTGCTATTCTGGTGATCTGAAAACCGTGCAAATATTACTTCAACACGTCAATACAGACACTTTAAATTACAAGTTTTGTAATTCAAAATCTTGTAAAGATAAAAATCCATTAATCATTGCCTGTAAATATGGATTCTTAGATATTGCCATGGAACTATTAAAAGCTGGGGCTGATGTCAATATAAATGACGGTTGTCATAAACCTCTAACAGTTGCTTGTGAAAATGGACAAACTGGCATAGTAAGAGCGTTATTGAAAGCGGGTGCTGATGTCAATGAAGGAAATGGCGTATTTACTCCATTACAATTTGCATGTAAGAGGGGATTAATTATTTTAGTTGAAGAGCTGATTAAAGCAAAAGCTGATGTAAATCTAAATGTCCCCCTTTTACATGTATGTATTAAAGGTGATTTGTGCATAGTCAAAAAATTAATAAAAGCGGGTGCTGATGTCAATCGTTCAAAATATTGTGTATCACCATTATTAGTTGCATGTATGAATGGACATTTTAGCGTAGCTAAAACGTTGATTACAGCGGGGGCTGATGTAGATGTAAAAAGAATTTCTCTTACTCAAGTAAGATGGGTGCACGGATCTAATGCAATGCATCGTGAGAATTTGATGATGGAAGAAATAACACCACTGATTGCTGCGTGTAATTGCGGTTTTTTCAAGATTATGAAACTTTTGATGAAGTCAGGAGCTAAAGTTGATCCAAATGATAACGATGAAACCACACTTAACTTTCCAAGTTATTGGGACCATTTGAATATAGTCAAAAGTTTAATTCAAATGGAGACTAATATCGGTATTACATGTAATAATACAAACGAAAGATCACTTATAGGTGCATGTGATTGTGGACAGTTAGAAGTAGTTAAACAGATGATTAAAGATGGATTTGATGTTAATATGAAAGATGGGGATAAAACACCGCTTACAGTTGCATGCTATAAATCACATGAGCATATTGTTAAGGAACTAATTGAAGCCGGGGCAGATGTCAATCTAGGAAATGAAAATATTTCACCTCTGCAAGTTGCCAGCTATAAAGGACATTTGGGTATAGTTAAAGAATTAAACAAAGTTAAGATTAACGGAAATAAAATGTCTAATGTCGGAAAAGCTCTAATAAGTGCCTGTTTTTTCGGTCATCTGAAGGTAGTTGAAGAGTTGATATCAAGTCATGTTGATGTCAATTTATTATATGGAAAAGAAACCCCGCTAACAACTACCAGTTTCATGGGACATTTAAGCATTTTCAAGGAGTTAATAAATGCAGGAGCTAATGTTAACCTTAACAATGGAAAAAGAACACCCCTGACACTTGCATGCTATCGCGGACACATCAAAATAGTAAGAGAGTTGATAAAAGAGGGCGCTGATGTCAATCAAAGAATTGGAAAAGAAATACCACTTATAATTGCATGTGAAGGGGGACATATGGATATGGTCACATTGTTAATTAAAGCGGGAGCTAATGTAAATCAAAGCAATGGGGAAAAAACACCACTTACAGCTGCATGTTGCAAAAGGCATTGGAATGAGGTAAAAAATTTCAATCAAAGCAACGGAACCATTATACCACAATTAGAGGCAAATATAATAGGAGTCTGTATAGTTCATATAGTCAACAACTTAATAAAGGCTGGTGCTGATGTCAATCAAAGCGATGGAAACAAAACACCACTGATAGCTGCGTGTGAAATAGGATATAGGGTACTACATTTAGTAAAAAACCTGATTGGGGCGGGTGCTAACGTCAATCAAAGGAATGGAAAAGAATCACCACTAACGACTGCATGTGAAGGAGGAAATATTCACGTGGTTGAAGAATTGATAAAAGCGGGCGCTAATATCAATGAAAGTGACGGAAACAAAACACCACTTATAGCTGCATGTGAAAAAGGACATTTGAGAGTGGTACAAGAGTTAATAAAGGCGGGAGCTGATTTCAATCAAAGTGAGGGAAACAAAACACCATTAATGGCTGCATGTGAAAGGAGACATTGGGAAGTGATTAAAGAATTGATAATAGCACACGCTGATTTTGATTGAAGCGACGAAATCAAAATACAATGTACAATGTAATTAAACACAGATCAAATCAAGAAGTAAAAAAGAACTTTATTATGTTTGATCATATCACTCAATAAAATTGACAACTTCTTCGGCGATTGAACGACGACCAGCGAATTGACAGAGCCTGGTATTTCAACGGGAAAATGTTTGCAGTGGACCACCAAGGAGTTCGGCACAAATTCGATCTACTGGATTCGGTGGACTTGAAGCTAAAAAAACTCTGAATCCGATATTGCGGGAGCAACAATTCGATCGGGATCGAGGACAAAAAACAGTTAATTGATCGGGATCGCCATACCAAATAAATGAACGATAGGTGTGCTTTGTGGTGTGAATGTCTATGTGTGTGTGTGTGTGTGTGTGTTTCTGTCAAATAATGGGCTGGTAAGTGGTTACTTGCTGAAATCTAAGTCATTCTCTATTATGTTATTTTGCACTGTTTTTTATTTCATTACTTTCCACGATGCCACAGTCAGATAATATTA
The DNA here is from genome assembly GCF_902806645.1 of Magallana gigas. Taxonomy (NCBI): domain Eukaryota; kingdom Metazoa; phylum Mollusca; class Bivalvia; order Ostreida; family Ostreidae; genus Magallana; species Magallana gigas. Next base: position 25,237,332 of record NC_047560.1, on the reverse strand, counting down.
CAATAGCTACGGTGAACTGGTAGGGGCTTGCAACTCTAAATAAACGTAAAGATGTCATTAATTACTACAAACAAAAACAATACTCGATAGTTTGTCTTCAAGATACGCATTTTATACCTGAGCATGAACCATTCATTGAATCTCAGTGGGGATATAAATGTTTCTTTAACTCATACATGTCAAATTCAAGAGGTGTTTGTATACTTTTTAATAACAACTTTGAATTCAAAGTCCTCAGAGAGAGAAATGACACAGATGGTAACTTACTTGCATTGGATCTAATCATTGAAGAAAACAAGGTAACACTTATAAATATATATGGGCCTAATATGGACACCCCTAGTATTTATGAAAATATTAGGAATATTTTTCTAGATTTTGATAATGATTATTTTATACTATGTGGTGATTTTAATCTAACTCTAAATCCTTCTTTTGATACTTTTAATTACAGAGGAGTTAATAACCCTAAGGCTCGTAGTAAAGTTTTAGAAATTATGGAAGATTTGCAACTAATCGATTATTATAGAGTTCTGAATCCAGATAAGTCTACACTTGGCGCAAGACAAATCCATTGAAACAAGGCCGCCTTGATATTTTTCTTATTTCTAATAGTTTGTCAAATTTAGTGGAAAACTGCTCTATTAAACCGGGTTACAGGTCTGATCACTCCATTGTTTTGCTTGAGTTAAAATTTAATCCTTTCACCAAAGGACGTGGGCTTTGGAAGTTTAATAATACTCTTTTGTCGGACAAAGAATATGTGGTAAACGTCAGAGAAATTATTCAGTCAGTCAGTAGCCAATATCTAGACAATGTAGAGAGTTGTAATTTTCAATGTAAAAGTGGTATTGAAGAAAGTCTTTTTTTGAGGTGTTAATGATGGGAATGAGAGGGGCAACTATTTCTTATTCAACACATAGAAAAAAGATCAGAAACAACACTGAAGAAAAGCTTATTCAGGAGATAGAGTATATTGAATCAAATTCTACTGTTGATATTAATACTTTGGATGAAAAAAAAGTGCTTTGGAAAAACTACGCAAGGAAAAGTTACTTGGGCATATGGTTAGGTCTCGTGCCCAATGGTTGGAGGAAGGCGAAAAACCTTCAAAATAATTTTGCAATTTGGGATCTAGAAATTATTTAACAAAACAATGAGGATATTGGAATGCTACATGAACAAGGAGAAATACTAGATTATGTTAAGAAGTACTATGAAAAATTATATGCAAGTGTGGATACAAATTTGGTAAAGATTGATTGATTTAGATAATATTATTTCTAATTACAATTCACCCAAGTTAGAAAAGGAGTTGTCAAATGGTTTAGAAGAGGCTTTCTTAGAAAAAGAGGTATTGAATGTCATAAACCATATGAAGAACAACAAATCTCCTGGAAGTGATGGGTACACTGCTGAATTTTTAAAATTTTTTTGGAAAGATATTAAAAATTTTGTTGTACGAGCCATTAACTGTATATTTCTGAAGAAGGAACTCCCCATCTCACAGAGGCTTGGAATTATTTCATTCTTGCCTAAAGGTGATAAACCTAGACAGTTTTTTAAAAACTGGCGACCAATCACTCTTTTGAATGTTTTGTATACGATTATTTCAGGGTGTGTTAATTTCAGAATCAGGAAAGTTTTGGATTATTTAATATCTGATACACAGTCTGGATTTATCAAGGGAAGGTACATTGGAGAGAATACTAGATTTATATTTGACCTGTTATCTTATACCGAGTTCAGAAACATACCTGGTCTTTTAGTACTTATAGATTTTGAAAAGGCGTTTGATTCTATGTCGTGGTCATTCATATACCAAGTCCTTAAATATTTTGGCTTCGGGGAGAATATCATTCAGTGGATTAAGATTTTAAATACAAACTTCCATGCTGCTATTTTACAGTGCGGCCATTTATCACAACAATTTGTTGTACAAAGGGGATGTAGGCAAGGAGACCCTGTTGCTCCATATTTATTCATCATGTGTGCAGAAATCCTAGCAATAATGATTAAACAAAACAAAGACATTAAAGGTATATTTATTAACGATAATGAACATAAGATATCACAATATGCAGATGACACTTCACTGGCCCTTGATGGTTCACCCGAATCTCTTTTTGCAGCTCTAGATATGCTGCAATACAAACTTGTAAATTACAATATTTTGAAAAATTATGAGATAGTTGGAAAGGTATCTTTGATGCTGACATCTAATCTATTTTCATTATGACTATTTTTTTCTATTTCTGTTTTGTCACTTAAACTTTTTTTTTCTTTTCATGTATGCAGGTAACCACTAAAAAATACATTTAGGTGTTGTTTTCATAAGTGTGGGTGTGTATGTGTGTGTGTGTGTGACTGAATGTCTTTTCTGTATGTTTGTTCCTTGAAAAAGAAATAAATTATAAAAAAAAAAATACAATGTACAGCTGCATATGAATTGAGGCATTAGAAGTTGTTTGTGAGTGTTGGCGCTGATCCCAATCAATGCAAAGCATCACTAACACGCACACGCTATGAATTGGTGCCATTCAGTCAACTGAAATATGACTGAAAGGTAACTGAAGTATGACTTAATGGCAGAGCTATGCAATTCAATCACATTTTCAGAGCGTTCAGTTAACATTACTGAATGACAATGCTTCATCTTGTAATACTAGTATACTTGTGATGGGGACATCGGTTTGTGGCCAAAGAGTTGATACCAATCAAAGTGAGAAAAAAAACACTTACATTGTTAAGTGAGGTTGGTTTTTAAACCCAAATTATCATTAAAGATTTAATAACTGGAGGGGAAGATACAAATTCAAGCAACAGAAAAATTACGGAACAATTTAGACAAATTGATGATGCTATAAATGAGTTGATAAAAGCGGAAAGAATTTAAATCAGTCAATTTAATAAATGCCTGAGTATAAAGAGATTGTAGTTGAGTTAACTAATCGATATTAAACTGTATAGTTATGAAATTTGTTTAAAAAAAACTAATTGTTTTGTCAAAAAATGTTTTGCCTCCACGGTATTAAGAAAACTAGAATATATTGGTGTCATCTAGTTTTATTTCATTTGTCATATTGCTGCTTTAAAATTGGGAACCATGGACTTTATTGAAGGTGTTTATCTGATTTGCAATAAGGTTTAGGAATTCAAAATGAATCGATGGGCTCTATCTGTGGCTAATAATGGCAAGCTTTTTTTTTTAGATATGTTGTACCATTTAATTCAATAACCAAAATCTGTTTTAAATGGTTGATGGTGTTATGTTATTTGTAATGCCGGTCGAGTTTTCGGTGTTAATAGGCAGCATTTGATTTGATTTTCTTGATACAAAGACATTGCCAACAACGTACGCCAAATAATATCTTGTAATGTTAGCCAATTTTTTGCAAATGACCTGTATGCCTAAAATGATTTGATTGGTGCCTTTTTCAAATGATGAGTTTTTTTTAAAATGATTATTGGTGAGGTTGTCTCGTAAAGTGTTGCACAATAAATGTTTTTTTTTTCGTTAAAAAGTCAATTAGTGTCTTTGAATGACCTTTTTTCTCTAACTAAGGTGTTTCCCAAAACTACACTTATATTAACGTTTGATACAGATGTCAGACCATCTAGTTCTGCTAATGGTTGTCTCGTAAAATGATATTTTATTCTCACCATCAAAATGTGGTACAAACGAGTTTTAATTTTGTTTTGATTTTTAAATGTAAATATGTAACATTTTATTAAACACTATTAATGACTAAAATTCAATGCATTTAATATTAATATCATTTTTTAAACCTTCAACCTAGATAGAATACTTTTTTTCTTAATGTTCTAAACACTAAAGTTCAACTAACAACTTTTTTATGAATTGTTTTGACAATGTTAATGCCACCCTTTGCTTTAAAAAAAAAAATTAAGGCGAGTGATTTGATATAATTTTAATGATTTCCAAATGTGTTATTACTGTCATTAATTTTTTTTTCATGGTCTTTACTTTGTATTCCATTGAAATGCAATGGTTAAAACCCTCTACCAGTACAATTAAGTCGTACAATATATGTAAAATAATTTTCTTTGAACAATTACGTCTGTTATACATAAATTCAATTATATTTTTACATAAACATTTGAATGTGTTTCAGTAGTCAACACAAACCACTTTAAATTATCTCTATATGTTGTTTTCCTGATCAATTATCAAATATCAATTATTTTGCCTTATTTTTTTATATACTGACTAAATTGTTCGGTAATCGATTACGTTATACACGTCAGGCGTGGGTAATCATTGATTTCATAGTTATTTCATATTTAAGTAATCATGCCTATGCCTGTTACACTATTTTATCACGGTCTTTATTAATGATCATATATATCTACATTTATTTTATATACTTTTATGCTAAAATATAATGATAAAATCACAATAATAGTTCAAAGTTCATCATTTTAGTTATGTAATTATTTTTTACTTGGCAGTGACAGTTATAATACCTGCCAATGTATATGTACTTATGCGTTTCTGAGATGTTAGATTTAGCTATTTTCTAAAAAAAAAAAAAGAAAAAAGAAAAAAAAAAAAAGCTACATCACGAACAAGTCGGTTGAAATTATTTGTAAAGTGTTGAGTGTCAGACATTGCAAGTGTTAACAAGCATAAAATGAACAAAGAAATATTGTATTTCAACTTTGTTTATATTTGCAGAACATAAATATTTTGGGATTTGACAGGCTATGATAAATATATGTTTATGATATCATTACAATAGCATTTTTATTATAGCAGATCACGTTTATTGCAAATTTGATATTTTTTTTATTTGAGAGCAAAAAAAAAACCAAACAAAAAAAAAACCCCCAGAAAAACCGAGAAATTTATATAATTGCGAAAACTATGGCAAATAAAACTCCCAATTACCCACCCCTTATTATAGGTGGCGCTCACAACGATTAGGTTCAACGCTATTCTCGCCTCCGCGACTGAAGATCACTTTCACTTTAACCTTCAATCGTAATTCGCTTCGCAGATTCCTTTAAACATTATACATAATGGCTGATTACGGATCGTGGTGCCTCAAAGATATAAGAGACGAATTGCGTCGACGGAATGCGCGAGTCTCCGGTCGGAAAAGAGAGCTTGTCGAAAGGTCTGACTCGCTTCGATATTTAACCATAATTTCCTCTGTTAAACATTATTGACATGTAGAGTGGTGAATAAATGAAATCTAAATGTTTTAAAGTTGTTTTAACTGGTGTATGAGAAATATTTACTTACGCAAATGACTATTACAGTTGTAGCTATAGGGTTAAGTCATGGAACATTGTTTTGAAGTAAAAAAAAATACTGAACACAAACTTGAATATACACAAGGAAAAATGTCTTTCATTTCAGCACATAATTGAATGAAAAGAATTAGAAAAATAACAACAAATCCGAATTAAGTAAAAGATTAAACTTATTATGGTCTATATTTTCAGACTAGAAGCTTATGACAGAAACAGTAATTTTGGTAGCAGTGAGAATGTTGAGAGAGAATATGAAATGAAAGTGCCCTGCTATGAGCAGTACAAAGATATTAACAAAGACACACAATTTACACCTGTAAAGAAAGAAGCTATTGCTGCATATTTAGGGAAAATGGGGAAAAGTGTGGATGATCATGTGAAGTATATATATGAGAGCAAGTTTCTGAAATATGTGCGATTGGCGTGTGATGTTGGTTTGTTTTTTGTGAGAGCTGAATGTCATGCAGAGATGAAGAAAAGCATTTCATACAAAGTGGATGTCTGTGTGGATGTAGATGGATGTATTGTGCAATGCCAGTGTGAATGTGCTGCAGGGATGGGCCCATCTGCTGTGTGTAAGCATGTATATACTGTGTTGTTTGGTTTACAAATGTTTAGTGAGTGTGGAGACATAGTAACAGAAGAAACATGTACTCAAAACCTACAAACATTTCATCATACCAAACGTTATAAGGGTAGCCCCATCAAGGCCAAAGACTTACCATTGGCTAACCAAGACCTTAATGTCATTTTTGAACCTCGACCAAGAGAATTTCAAAATGCTGCTGGACATCAAGACATTTTCAGAAATGTGTGGTTAAATCACCCAAATCTTGATTATTTCCCTGTGTCTCAGCTATTTTCATATGCCAACAAAGTGGCTTTAAACAATGACCATGACTATATACAAGGTTCTCTTTCCGACAACTGGCTTCGGAATATGAATATTACTGCCATAACTGACAATGAAATAATGCGGACGGAAAGACAGACATGTGGACAAAGTAACAATAAATTATGGCATACTGAACGTCAAAAGAGAATTCATTCCTCTAACTTTGGAAAAATTTGTAAAGCAACTGAGAAAACTGATCTAAACAAAGTTGCCAAAAATTTGACAAAACATAGCCCCCAATTATTTGCCCCTGCTATTTTACATGGCAAATGCTATGAATCAGTTGCTTTACAGGAATTTCAAGAAAAATCTGGTATTCAAACCAAAAAGTGTGGTATTTTTGTGTCTAAATCACATCCTTACTTGGCTGCATCTCCTGATGCAGTCATTGATGACAACAGATTAGTTGAAATCAAATGTCCCTATTCAGCAAAAAACAAAGAAATATCAGAGGAAACTGTACCTTATCTTAATTATGTTAATGACACCTTAGAGCTTGGCAATTCTCATGATTATTACTATCAAGTGCAAGGACAGCTCTTCTGTTCTGGAAGGAAGGAATGTACATTTATTGTTTATACTTTAAAAGACATAAAAACAGTTACAATACATAGAGATGAACATGTTATTGAAAACATGCTCAAGAAATTGAAAGAATTCTTTGAGACTCATTTCAAGAAAGCTGTTTTGAATAGGGTTTTTTTTCCAACAAATGGATTAAATGCTGAGATGTGCCTTATTGAGTTCTTGTGGAATTCTTGGTATACATTAGACTTCCCTGTATATTAGTTGAACATAAAACTCTGACTGTACACTAGATTGAAATATGCACCACTTACAAATTGGATACATTTTCAGTGCACAATTGTTTATAAAAAGTGTTTTTTGATAATAAAAAATTTCAATCTATAAATATGTGATACTTTTTGTTTTCAGCAAAAAACTGAAAGTTTTCAACTTGAATAGGAGTGTATTTATGCATGTTTAGGGACAATGCACTTTCGAAAATTGCACATAATAAAACACACATAAGAAATTTCACTTGCTAATTTTGTTTCCGTAGAGTTGAGGGGTCCTTTTAATATCTTATATGTTTTCGCAAGCCCTATCAACCTCTCAATGTGAACACGTTTGCTTGAAATTTTTCTGTCTCTTAAAACAGTTTTATTAGACATACGGTTTTTTTTCTTAAAGAATGTGGGAATGTTCACCTTAACATCCTTTGGGGCAAACAAATCCTGGACATTGAATCCTTTGTCTGACATAATCGAGTCCCCTGGTTCACAAATGTTTGTTAAAGGGCTACGTTCAACAATTTGCCTGTCACTGGTAGACCCTCCATAAGCTGGGGAGATGTATGATATAAGTCCTCCAGGTGTAGCACCAACAAGCACTTTAACAGTGTTTCTGTTTTTGTAAGTTGAGAAGGTAGATTGTTGAGCAACAGGGGGTTTTGGTTTTTTGACTGGGATTTCAGTGCCATCAATAATAACTCTTGTAGAGGGAAATTTTTGAAACAAGTCACAGGGTGAAAACAAATTAACTGTGTCTCTATCAGGCCAGAAATTAATTTCTCTAAATTGTCTTGCCATAAAATTTACCCATGTAATCCAAATGTTGTCTACTGTAGTTTTTGATATTCCAAATGAGCGACTCAATTCATAGTTTGTTTGGTTCTGTCTTAGTTTTATCAAAGTTAAAAACAGTTGATTTTCAACTGACAAATTTTGAACTTGATTGTAAAGATATCTTAGATGATAAGCAGCTGGACCTAAACTATGAAGAACAAAAAGGAAATCTGTGTGTGTTGCAAGACCGGTGTAAAATAGCATTCCTTCATGGTCATCAATAAAGTTTTCTATGGATAAAAAAGGTGTAGGGATGGTTTGAGATGATGTCTCTGTGAAGCACACTTCTTCCTTGTCTTCCAACTCAGTAAAATTTGATGCATCTTCGTCCTGATTTAAGTTGCTGTCTGTTGAATCAACAGTACACCAGTTTGCCACATCAGAGATATCAGCATCATCCATCCATACTTCTAATGGTTCTTCAGCCTCATTCTTAATCTCTTCAACTTTAAGATTGCGCGCATCTCTTCGCTCACTTCGCTCATCTTTTTTCTGTTTGATGCAGCTATTCCAAGGACAAACTGAAGGGATCGCATCAGCCTTTCTTTGTTTTTTCAAAGGATCAGTTCCTAAAACAAATATTAATACAATTTCATTTTATTTATTCAAATTGCTGGTCTTATAATGAATTTCTTTTATGAAAAAAAAAGCTCAGATTACATCTTCTCTCAATAGCAGACAGGCTTTACCTGAAGCTATGACTATATTAAGCTTCAGTTCTATTAATTAGTGAAAAATTTCTTCCATTTCATTTCTTTCTCAAATTTTCATAACAACATTCAACATTATAAATATTATAATGAATTTTATCTGATTCATAAGTTTGATAACAACATTTAACATAAAAGAAAATAATAAATCTTATCCTGCATGTTGTGACATTCCTCCTCCAAGAAATTGATTTTCTTCATCATTCTTCATCACATTCTGTCAGCTCAAGTTAAATATGGGTCTATGCTTTGTGATTTATGACAAAACAAAATAGCTATGGAAGAGCAAACTTTGTAACATAATCACAAGTTTGTCAATTTCATTGCATATTTTGAATCTGCCAATTTATTCAAACATGGCCAATCAATTCATGAAAATAAAGTAAAAAATTATTCAACAACGAACAAAAGTATACAACATATAAATAATCAAGACACATATGTTTTCACTTACTCGTTTTTTTCATTTTCGGGACATCAATACATTACAATGCAAAGCAATCCGAACCCCCCCCCCCCCCCCTCCGCCCAGTGAAAACAGTCTCACTCATTATAAAAATTTAATACCAAAACACAAATTCAATTAACTGAAAATTGTTATAACGCCAATGAAACAACATATCAGAGAGAAAACTTACCGTGCGAAGTTACAGATATGAAGTCATCTTCCCGAAAATGTTTGTGACAGACAACGCTGTGTGGCTGAGGACACCATTGTTTATAGCGAAACTCCTCGCTGTTTCTTTTGATGGCTAACACCCAGAGTTTCTTCAGTTTTTTGTCTTTAGGGAAACTCAATCCACCGCGGGTTGAGCACCCAGGGACACAGCAACATGTAGGCATTACGATAACAATGTAAACACCAAAACAGTGACGAGCTACTACCGGAAGTATAGATCGTGAACCTAAACGTTCGTAGCGCCACCTATATTTTAACAAAGGGGGAAAACCGACAAATATCGATCATTACATACGATGTATAATTACAGTTATTTTGTATCAGGCGACCTATTGTATCAGACATTTATTATATCATACCCAGTGACTAAAATGGGGTCGTTGTAAGTTCGTTATTTGTTTTATATATTTTTTTATCTCAGCGTACGCTATTGTATTTGTTGTATTAATTTCTTAACTGTATTTTGTAGTGTGAAATGTTTATAACATCTCTTTATTGTCATAAAATAAACTTTAAAAAGTTTACATGGGAACCAACCCTGCATGTATATATTTAGAGAATGTTGTACTAAAATGTCCGTTAAAAGTGCAGCACAGTTGTTCTTTTGTATTCATGTATAAGCCAATATGCTTATTTTGAAATATGTGGTTAACTTTTTATTTAAACTTATCAACATTGCATGGGTGCTATGACATTGAACAAGTTTACTAACGACTTTTGACTAAAATGTTTTGCCATATGAATTATGTACTACAATCTACTTCTTATAATAAACTTTGTTTTATACATGAACGCATTTTTACTTATATGCCTTAACTTAGATAAATACATTAAAGAAACATGGTAGGTAAGTTGGGGAAATATCTTTTTTAAAGGGACACGCCTAATAAACAGAGGAATACCACTTCAAATTTCGCTTTGTCTAATATTTTTTTTCCAACTCTCTTGATTTTTTTTTTAACAAAATTAACAACAAACTAAGATGTACAATTGTTGCTACGTAGAAAAGAACGATATGATATTTACGAAAAGATTTGCTTAGATTTATCTTCAAAGTTCATTAATCGTTCTAATAATGGTGTTTTTTGTACGTTTTTATCATTTAAAAAGTACATGTATATTTACAATTTTTCTAAGGATGTGAAACATCACTTTAATTAAAAAATACTTTTTGTTCTTAATGTTACAATATTTACAAAACTATTATAATGCACATTAAGTACAGCTATTTGTAAGAACCAGGCAGAAACATAGATGACTGATTCATGATAGTTAATTTGTTTGTAAAAATTGGTACAAACACATTAAAATACATCTATATGAATATTTTTTCTTAAATATAATTTGATTGTGTGCACTGGTTTAAAAAAAAAATAAACTCAACAAACACCATAGTTGCTGATTCAGTCTACAGTCTCTATTGTAAAGTGGTTACACATTTAAGGTTTGTTTCTAAAAATCCTACATTTTCCGGGTATATGGAAAACAAAATTATGTTTAATTGATTATGCAGAATTTTTATCAACTGAAAATTCCATGGGTTATCCAAACTACTAAGATATATAACGATTAGATATTATGCAATTTCATCAAAATCTCCCTTTGTCGCTCTTCAGTGTTGGAGTTGAAAAGGGTACAGTTATGCTCTTCTGTGTGTAGAAGGTCATGGAAGGTGAGGATTATGCAGGAAAGAAAATGTAGTTTTATTTGAAATTAAGTAATATATTGAACATGTAGTTAATATATTTCATATTAGGGGAATATTAGAATCCATGGAAAGTAGTCTTGTATTTGTGTAGTGGAAGTTGCATATATCATGTCAATGAATATATTTTGCATACAGGTTAAAAATGCAGACACATATCAATTTATATAATATTGAGAACAGGATATATTTCAGAATTAACATAGGCAGAGACATAAATAACAATCCCTGTTATTTATGTCTCTGACATTGGCACTAAAACCCATCTTAATCAATGTATAAAATTTTTATTCTGTAACATTTTATACATGTAGTAGGTTATATGGAGATAAAAAAAAAATTGTTATATTGATTTGAATAGGGAGCACCTATAATTAAGTGCGAAATGCCACAATTAATATAACCAGAGACATGAATAACATTTATTTTGTTATTTTAATATGTCTCTGATATTTCACTCTTGTATCTTTATTGAATGCCTTTTAAAAAATTCTATTAAATTAACTCAAGACACAATAAAGGAACATATTTTAGCTTCTATGTCTTTTATATATAATTTAAAATTCATTTTTAGGCTTGTGCAGTAGATGTAGAAAAAATGTAACCCAGGAAATGAAATGGTGCGAGGTAAGAAATAATTTTTATGTTTTATTTTAAAACAAATAAAACAATGAATTGAATGCTGTTAAATAACTTATACATGTATGATATACATGATTGATTAAGGGAATAGATGAGCACACACACACACACATAAAAACTTATTTCTGTATGCTATTTTAAAGTACATAATACCTAGTATATAAAACTCTAAAAATAATTTGGCTGCATTTTTAACAAAATGTATTTAAATTTGCAATTTATTTATCTGTTTGATCATGTCTATAATCAATATGATTATGATATTGACTTTATCAGAATTGCACGTCATACACAAATTAAACTAAAAACAATCGGGATCGGCATTTATAAAATAAAGAATTTATGTCGGTGCATGGCCAAGTTAAAGTTCAGATGCATTTGTGTCTCGTTTTAGTTATTATTTTGGAGTAACAAACTATTTTGTCAAGCTAAATTTTAATATACAATGTATGACATAATTTCAGTGCTGTAAAGATGCATCTTCTGCTCAAATTTGCCAAATTACCTCAGATGACACCCATGAAGCAACCTCACAGGTAACATTATCAGCTGTTATTGATTTATCTCTCACTAGTCTTCTAACAGTTTTATTTTATGCACTAATTTCATGTGCTTATAAAATATGAGGCTAATTGTAATAAAATCCCGAAGAAAGTTGTGTGTACAACTTGTCAGAAACTTTCTGAAGTTTGTTTTAATGATGCATAAAAGTACAGTAAATCGATCAACTCTCAAATTTGGACAAAGTCAAATGATTTTGTTTTCAAATGATACATTTCCATGTCACATGCACATTGTACATATGATTTGAATATTTCTGAATGTATCTCTTTGAAAAGAGATTCATGAATATTGCTTGGGTAATTTGAAAAAATATTATAAATTTTTTGGAGAATTGATTGGGATGAAAAATTATTTACAGAAATACTGTAATGAGCAAAGAATTGGAACAAACAGTTTTAAAAAATTTGCATTTTAAAATAAAACCTGTATAAGTTTGATCTTTTACTTATCAACATATATACATTTACAGCAGTCCAGGAACCTCCAAACAAGGACAGAGAATTATGCTGAACAGTGCCATTCAGAGACAGAGAATTCCGCTGAACAGTGCCATTCAGAGACTGTGTCACAGGTATTTGCTTTGATACTTGATTCCCTAAAACCTGTATCCTCCTAGCCGGCACCCAAAAGGGATCAGTCTGTCTGTCCGTCCATACATCTGTCTTTCTGGTATCACTTATCTGGGGCATATTTTGTCAAAGACAAATGTATAGATGTGCATGTGATGTGATGATATTTCAGAAACTGTGCTTCTTTATTTAATTAAATTATGTGCAGTATTTATACATTACCACTTACCAGACATTCATTTTGTGTACAATAAATGTCAATTAATGTGAGAGAGTGGGGTATGTGAGCGCGGCCACTTTTTAGCTCACCTGAGCTGAAAGCTCAAGTGAGCTAGCTTTTCTGATCACTTTTAGTCCAGCGTCCATCTGTCTGTTTGTCTGTACGTTATCTTTTTACATTTTTGACTTCTTCTCCAGAACCACTATTTAAATTTGTTAAAATGAAGGGCCTCTTCATTCAAGGAGGGATAATTAAAAATCATTGAAAATTTGTTGGTATTTTTTAAAAATCTTCTATAAAACCATTTGGCCAAAAAGGTGAAACTTGTGTTTAAGCATCCTTATGTAGTGTAGATTCAAAATTGTTCAAATCATTATTTCCGGGGGTAGGGTGGCGCCACAATGGGGAAGTCAAATTTTTACATAGGAATATATAGAGAAAAATCTTTAAAAATCATCTTTTATTTTAACACAATTTTTCTAGAAAAGCTCTTACTTTAGTCAGTTCAGATAGTGTAGATTAAAAGGAAAAGAGCGTACAAGGCCTGACAAATCCCCCGGTACCCAGGATTTTGAAATGGCATATGAACATATAAAAAATCTTTACATTTGAAACTGTGCATGAGTACATGTACATGTATAATTTAGAGCTGCATTCTCTGATAAATAAATAATATACAATAATACATGTACTTGGTACTTATCTCCTTTGTTTTATTTGATGCTTTCTAAGCATTACAACATGATTTCATATCTGTGCTTGCGCTAATTTTATCCGACATTGTATGTACAGAACATGAACATTAGGTAATTGTTGTCATTATATAAATGGCATTAGATATTTCTCATAATCAATAAAAAAGCAAAACACGATTTATTTAAAGGCAAATGAATTAAAAATTAAACGCCGTCTATACGATTCGAAAACCCACTCCTTGGAGAAGTATGGACTACGAGCCTCCGCCTATCGCAGTGAGCTACGTTGACACATTAGAGTACGGGTGAATAAATTGAACTTTTTTGACAATTATTAATAAAATAAAACGTTTTTGGTGAAAATCACAAATTTGACCCATTATGGGTCTAGACTCCATTTTAATAAATCAATAATAAAAATCAAAATAAACTTATTCTTTAAATAAAAGTACTTTAAGGGTGGAGTCAGGACTCATTCATACCTAATTTTGCAATTAAAAACAGTGAATGATCCAAGATTTAGGCAAAAAGCGATGTGCAGCTTAATTTGGAAACCAATACCTGTCGTGTTTATAGAATGAAAGCACAATATTGACTTCCATCGTGAAATTTACAATGAAAACAATCCATACAAGTCAAAAATTAATATTCTAACTTGAATTGAAATTCTTTCGTCTTCATTGCTCAGAGTGGGGGATATGCAACGCCTTGTACGCCCCTGTTCTTTGTCAAAATGGTAGTTGTTCTTTTGCAGATCAATTGTACATATATTAGAGGTGTGCATATTGCTAGGATTTTTATTTCCGATAATTTATGAAAAAAATACCAGCTTTCGAACTTAGTAATTTTTTGACAAAATATTGCATATAGGGTACCCTCATTGTACGGATAACTCCTCCTACAGTTCTCAAGATAGGTATTTGTACTTTTGCAGATCAATTGTACATATATTAGAGGTGTGCATATTGCTAGAATTCACTCGATGGAAAATTGTTTTTAGTGATTATTTCAATTTTTTTCACAGACAGATGAATCGACAACATATACTTTGTCACAAGAGTCTAGCTGGAGCACTTCCTTAGAAGGACAAATACACCTCACAGATGGAATAGAAAATCTGAACAACACCTTGATGTCTCTAAGTGGTGGCCAAGTAAGCCCAATAAAGTTTCAGCTGAAAACTCCATTGAGGGAGGTCCAGTCTAGCACAAGAAGATATTTAAAAAGGAAGGCCAAGGAGGTAGTGCATACAGTTCTCAATCATTTGGCTCCAGGACAATCCAGTGATATTCCAGTTACTTTATGAAGACAACTGTCATGAGGATACAGAACAAAGTGATAAAACAGAACTTGAAATCACTGATACAATTCTTCAACTGGCATTCAGAAGTTGGAGTTCTATTCGCTTTTCGCTATTCACTATTCGAATAGCGAATAGAATTCTGTGGTCGGTTCGCTATTCAAATTACCGTAAACATGCTAATAAACGTAAATTCAAAATTTCATATAAACTTCCCTTTTCAATTGATAAAAATAGTTTCATAGTAAAAACTATTACTTCCTCACCTAACCTGAACATTGACATAATGAACACGGCCGGTAAGAGGCTTAGCTAGCCTGGCGAAAATGCGACATTTCGTATAATACAGTTATAATGGGATTTTTTCAAGGGGCTCGCTAACATCCTGTATCCCATATTTGGACCTTCATATTTGGTGAGGATGGGGCCCCGGGACAGCCCAGTCGACTCTCAAAAGAAATTGGGTTTACACAGCCAGTAAGAGGCTTAGCTAGCCTGGCGAAAATGCGACATTTCGTATAATACAGTTATAACGGGATTTCTTTCAAGGGGCTCGCTAACACCCTGTATCCCATATTCGGACCTTCATATTTGGTGAGGATGGATCCCCAGGACAGCCCAGTCGACCCTTAAAAGGAATTGGGTTTACACAGCCAGTAAGAGGCTTAGCTAGCCTGGCGAAAATGCGACATTTCGTATGATACAGTTATAACGGGATTTCTTTCAAGGGGCTCGCTAACACCCTGTATCCCATATTTGGACCTTCATATTTAGTGAGGATGGGGCCCCGGGACAGCCCAGTCGAATCTCAAAAGCAAAAGGAATTGGGTTTACACAGCCAGTAAGAGGTTAAGCTAGCCTGGCGAAAATGCGACATTTCGTATAATACAGTTATTATGGGATTTCTTTCAAAGGGCTGGCTAACACCCTGTATCCCATATTTGGACTTTCATATTTGGTGAGGATGGGACCCCAGGACAGCCCAGTCGACTCTCAAAAGAAATTGGGTTTACACAGCCAGTAAGAGGCTTAGCTAGCCTGGCGAAAATGCGACATTTCGTATAATACAGTTATAACGGGATTTCTTTCAAGGGGCTGGCTAACACCCTGTATCCCATATTTGGACCTTCATATTTGGTGAGGATGGATCCCCAGGACAGCCCAGTCGACCCTTAAAAGGAATTGGGTTTACACAGCCAGTAAGAGGCTTAGCTAGCCTGGCGAAAATGCGACATTTCGTATGAGACAGTTATAACGGGATTTCTTTCAAGGGGCTCGCTAACACCCTGTATCCCATATTTGGACCTTCATATTTGGTGAGGATGGGGCCCCGGGACAGCCCAGTCGAATCTCAAAAGCAAAAGGAATTGGGTTTACACAGCCAGTAAGAGGTTAAGCTAGCCTGGCGAAAATGCGACATTTCGTATAATACAGTTATTATGGGATTTCTTTCAGAGGGCTCGCTAACACCCTGTATCCCATATTTGGACTTTCATATTTGGTGAGGATGGGTCCCCAGGACAGCCCAGTCGACTCTCAAAAGAAATTGGGTTTACACAGCCAGTAAGAGGCTTAGCTAGCCTGGCGAAAATGCGACATTTCGTATGAGACAGTTATAACGGGATTTCTTTCAAGGGGCTCGCTAACACCCTGTATCCCATATTTGGACCTTCATATTTGGTGAGGATGGGGCCCCGGGACAGCCCAGTCGAATCTCAAAAGCAAAAGGAATTGGGTTTACACAGCCAGTAAGAGGTTAAGCTAGCCTGGCGAAAATGCGACATTTCGTATGATACAGTTATAACGGGATTTCTTTCAAGGGGCTCGCTAACACCCTGTATCCCATATTTGGACCTTCATATTTAGTGAGGATGGGGCCCCGGGACAGCCCAGTCGAATCTCAAAAGCAAAAGGAATTGGGTTTACACAGCCAGTAAGAGGTTAAGCTAGCCTGGCGAAAATGCGACATTTCGTATAATACAGTTATTATGGGATTTCTTTCAAAGGGCTGGCTAACACCCTGTATCCCATATTTGGACTTTCATATTTGGTGAGGATGGGTCCCCAGGACAGCCCAGTCGACTCTCAAAAGAAATTGGGTTTACACAGCCAGTAAGAGGCTTAGCTAGCCTGGCGAAAATGCGACATTTCGTATAATACAGTTATAACGGGATTTCTTTCAAGGGGCTGGCTAACACCCTGTATCCCATATTTGGACCTTCATATTTGGTGAGGATGGATCCCCAGGACAGCCCAGTCGACCCTTAAAAGGAATTGGGTTTACACAGCCAGTAAGAGGCTTAGCTAGCCTGGCGAAAATGCGACATTTCGTATGAGACAGTTATAACGGGATTTCTTTCAAGGGGCTCGCTAACACCCTGTATCCCATATTTGGACCTTCATATTTGGTGAGGATGGGGCCCCGGGACAGCCCAGTCGAATCTCAAAAGCAAAAGGAATTGGGTTTACACAGCCAGTAAGAGGTTAAGCTAGCCTGGCGAAAATGCGACATTTCGTATAATACAGTTATTATGGGATTTCTTTCAGAGGGCTCGCTAACACCCTGTATCCCATATTTGGACTTTCATATTTGGTGAGGATGGGTCCCCAGGACAGCCCAGTCGACTCTCAAAAGAAATTGGGTTTACACAGCCAGTAAGAGGCTTAGCTAGCCTGGCGAAAATGCGACATTTCGTATGAGACAGTTATAACGGGATTTCTTTCAAGGGGCTCGCTAACACCCTGTATCCCATATTTGGACCTTCATATTTGGTGAGGATGGGGCCCCGGGACAGCCCAGTCGAATCTCAAAAGCAAAAGGAATTGGGTTTACACAGCCAGTAAGAGGTTAAGCTAGCCTGGCGAAAATGCGACATTTCGTATAATACAGTTATTATGGGATTTCTTTCAGAGGGCTCGCTAACACCCTGTATCCCATATTTGGACTTTCATATTTGGTGAGGATGGGTCCCCAGGACAGCCCAGTCGACTCTCAAAAGAAATTGGGTTTACACAGCCAGTAAGAGGCTTAGCTAGCCTGGCGAAAATGCGACATTTCGTATCATATAGTTATACCGGGATTTTTTTCAAAGGGCTCGCTAACACCCTGTATCCCATATTTGGACCTTCATTTTTGGTGAGGATGGGGCCCCGGTACAGCCCAGTCGAATCTCGAAAGGAATTGGGTTTACACAGCCAGTAAGAGGCTTAGCTAGCCTGGCGAAAATGCGACATTTCGTATGATACAGTTATATCGGGATTTCTTTCAAGGGGATCGCTAACACCCTGTATCCCATATTTGGACCTTCATAATTGGTGAGGATGGGTCCCCGGGACAGCCCAGTCGACTCTCAAAAGCAAAAGGATTTGGTTTACACAGCCAGTAAGAGGCTTAGCTAGTCTGGCGAAAATGCGACATTTCGTAAAATACAGTTATAACGGGATTTCTTTCAAAGGGCTCGCTAACACCCTGTATCCCATATTTGGACCTTCATATTTGGTGAGGAGGGGTCCCCAGGACAGCCCAGTCGACCCCCAAAAGGAATTGGGTTTACACAGCCAGTAAGAGGCTTAGCTAGCCTGGCGAAAATGCGACATTTCGTATGATACAGTTATAATGGGATTTCTTTCAAGGGGATCGCTAACACCCTGTATCCCATATTTGGACCTTCATATTTGGTGAGGATGGGTCCCCAGGACAACCCAGTCGACTTTCAAAAGAAATTTGGTTTACACAGCCAGTTAGAGGCTTAGCTAGCCTGGTTGAAATACGACATTTCGTATGATACAGTTATAATGGGATTTCTTTCAAGGGGCTCGCTAACACCCTGTATCCCATATTTGGACCTTCATATTTGGTGAGGATGGGGCTTCGGGACCGCCCAGTCGACCCTCGAAAGAAATTGGGTTTACACAGCCAGTAAGAGGCTTAGCTAGCCTGGCGAAAATGCGACATTTCGTATGATACAGTTATAATGGGATTTCTTTCAAGGGGATCGCTAACACCCTGTATCCCATATTTGGACCTTCATATTTGGTGAGGATTGGGCCTCGGGACCGCCAAGTCGACTCTCAAAAGAAATTGGGTTTACACAGCCAGTTAGAGGCTTAGCTAGCCTGGTGAAAATACGACATTTCGTATGATACAGTTATAATGGGATTTCTTTCAAGGGGCTCGCTAACACCCTGTATCCCATATTTGGACCTTCATATTTGGTGAGGATGGGTCCCCAGGACAGCCCAGTCGACTCTCAAAAGAAATTTGGTTTACACAGCCAGTTAGAGGCTTAGCTAGCCTGGTGAAAATACGACATTTCGTATGATACAGTTATAATGGGATTTCTTTCAAGGGGCTCGCTAACACCCTGTATCCCATATTTGGACCTTCATATTTGGTGAGGATGGGGCTTCGGGACCGCCCAGTCGACCCTCGAAAGAAATTGGGTTTACACAGCCAGTAAGAGGCTTAGCTAGCCTGGCGAAAATGCGACATTTCGTATGATACAGTTATAATGGGATTTCTTTCAAGGGGATCGCTAACACCCTGTATCCCATATTTGGACCTTCATATTTGGTGAGGATTGGGCCTCGGGACCGCCAAGTCGACTCTCAAAAGAAATTGGGTTTACACAGCCAGTTAGAGGCTTAGCTAGCCTGGCGAAAATACGACATTTCGTATGATACAGTTATAATGGGATTTCTTTCAAGGGGCTCGCTAACACCCTGTATCCCATATTTGGACCTTCATATTTGGTGAGGATGGGTCCCCAGGACAGCCCAGTCGACTCTCAAAAGAAATTTGGTTTACACAGCCAGTTAGAGGCTTAGCTAGCCTGGTGAAAATACGACATTTCGTATGATACAGTTATAATGGGATTTCTTTCAAGGGGCTCGCTAACACCCTGTATCCCATATTTGGACCTTCATATTTGGTGAGGATGGGGCTTCGGGACCGCCCAGTCGACCCTCGAAAGAAATTGGGTTTACACAGCCAGTAAGAGGCTTAGCTAGCCTGGCGAAAATGCGACATTTCGTATGATACAGTTATAATGGGATTTCTTTCAAGGGGATCGCTAACACCCTGTATCCCATATTTGGACCTTCATATTTGGTGAGGATTGGGCCTCGGGACCGCCAAGTCGACTCTCAAAAGAAATTGGGTTTACACAGCCAGTTAGAGGCTTAGCTAGCCTGGTGAAAATACGACATTTCGTATGATACAGTTATAATGGGATTTCTTTCAAGGGGCTCGCTAACACCCTGTATCCCATATTTGGACCTTCATATTTGGTGAGGATGGGTCCCCAGGACAGCCCAGTCGACTCTCAAAAGAAATTTGGTTTACACAGCCAGTTAGAGGCTTAGCTAGCCTGGTGAAAATACGACATTTCGTATGATACAGTTATAATGGGATTTCTTTCAAGGGGCTCGCTAACACCCTGTATCCCATATTTGGACCTTCATATTTGGTGAGGATGGGGCTTCGGGACCGCCCAGTCGACCCTCGAAAGAAATTGGGTTTACACAGCCAGTAAGAGGCTTAGCTAGCCTGGCGAAAATGCGACATTTCGTATGATACAGTTATAATGGGATTTCTTTCAAGGGGATCGCTAACACCCTGTATCCCATATTTGGACCTTCATATTTCGTGAGGATTGGGCCTCGGGACCGCCAAGTCGACTCTCAAAAGAAATTGGGTTTACACAGCCAGTTAGAGGCTTAGCTAGCCTGGTGAAAATACGACATTTCGTATGATACAGTTATAATGGGATTTCTTTCAAGGGGCTCGCTAACACCCTGTATCCCATATTTGGACCTTCATATTTTATGACGATGGGGCCCCGGTACAGCCCAGTCGACCCTCGAAAGGAATTGGGTTTACACAGCCAGTAAGAGGCTTAGCTAGCCTGGCAAAAAGGCGAGATTTCGTATAATACAGTTATAAGGGGACTTCTTGCAAAGGGCTGGATAACAACCTGTATCTTATATTTGGACCTTCATTTCTTTTTGAGGATGGGGCCCCAGGATAGCCCAGTCGACCTTCAAATGGAATTGGGTTTACACGGCCATTAACAGGTCTTGGTATCTTGGCGACAATAGATATAAGTATGATACAGTTTTAATTGGAATATCGGCTGTCCAGTCTACCATCAACTGGAATTTGGTTTACATGACTTACAGACATATTTGTTGATAGCTACTTGAAGTTGCAAATATCATGGAAATAGCTATATGGGAAAACTATTATAGGAAGTGACCTACATATCCATATCTTCATTTGTCACAATATAGTACTTGGTGAAATCAATGGACATTTAAGAAAGAGTTATTGTTATGAATGTATACATGTGTAAGGACATTTATACCATACAATTATTACAACAGTCATCTTAACACTTTTTAAAATTAGATAGTAAAAGTCAGCGCTATCTCTCTTAAAGGATCAGACATAAATAATTATGGGTATTACATGTAATAACATTTGTACGGCGGCGTGGAAGGGCCAGATGAAAGAATAAAAAATTCTTATTTGTTCGGACAAATAAGTTATTTGTTCGGACGAATTACGATTTGTTCGGACGAATAAGCTATTTGTTCGGACGAATTACGATTTGTTCGGACGAATTAGGATTTGTTCGGACGAATAAGTTATTTGTTCGGACGAATTAGGATTTGTTCGGACAAATTAGATATTTGTTCGGACAAATAAGTTATTTGTTCGGACGAATTAGGATTTGTTCGAACGAATTTCGATTTGTTCGGACGAATAAGTTATTTGTTCGGACGAATTACGATTTGTTCGGACAAATTAGATATTTGTTCGGACGAATTAGGATTTGTTCGGACGAATTAGGATTTGTTCGGACAAATAAGTTATTTGTTCGGACGATTTAGGATTTGTTCGGACGAATTATGATTTGTTCGGACGAATTAGATATTTGTTCGGACAAAGAACTTATTTGTTCGGACGAATTAGGATTTGTTCGGAGGAATTAGGATTTGTTCGGACAAATAAGTTATTTGTTCGGACGAATTACGATTTGATCGGACAAATTAGATATTTGTTCGGACGAATTAGGATTTGTTCGGACGAATTAGGATTTGTTCGGACAAATAAGTTATTTGTTCGGACGATTTAGGATTTGTTCGGACGAATTATGATTTGTTCGGACGAATTAGATATTTGTTCGGACAAAGAACTTATTTGTTCGGACGAATTAGGATTTGTTCGGACGAATTAGGATTTGTTCGGACAAATAAGTTATTAATAGTGGTACATATATGAGAGAGAACGAGAGAGAGAGAGAGAGAGAGAGAGAGAGAGAGAGAGAGAGAGAGAGAGAGAGAGAGAGAGATGTCATAATCATGGATACATAAATGTGAAGTCTAATCAGTTTACATGATCATGCGCTGATCCAGAAAAATTTACCGGGGTAGTGGTGGTGGTGGTGGGGGGGGGGGGGTCTGATAGATAGTTTTGTTTGCGGGGTGGGGGTGCAAGGCCCCCCGACCACCCCGGCTCTAGATCCGCGTATAGATGTATGCCAACTGTAGGCAGCGCAGGTTTTTTCTTTGCTAACTATAAGTTTTATTTCGCGCAATGCCAGAAGAAATGATTCCACTAGTCATAATTATATGATTCCGCAGGTGGATTTCGATTGTCGATGTTTATATTGAAAATGTTGTCATTCTCCTGTTTACTTGGGACACTGGACATACGAAATTATCTTTCGCCTTAACTTTATACATATACATGTATACGATCAAAGTTAACTGATATGCTTCGTTGAATTGTAATAATCGCACAATTACTTAAGTGACTTATAAAACAAACTAGTTTTTACTTATACTTTATAATATAAAGACAACATGTATATTTAGACTACATGTATCTGCTCTGGTAATGATGTAGATGAAAGGGGGGGGGGGTCAAGCCACCCCTTTCCTTCAAATGATAAATTGCTAATAATATAGACATAGGTGTAACATGTATACTATCTGACATGTATGCAATATCTGACATATTGTGCTGTCAAGCTCAATTTTCAAACTCTATCTATCTAAAGGATTGGAGTTATATTATCATGGTGCCATGGGTTTTCGATAGTCTAAAACTAATGTTAACCTTAATGGTTGTCTCATTAGTCAACTTTGAATCTATTTCATTTTTAAAATCAGACATAGCATCAAAAATCGTCGATACAAAATCAAAGTTAGTCGTCATCATATGCAATTTTTTAACTATAAATAGCCTGGATGCCGCATTCGACCGATGACAATAGACGTCAGATGTTTACGATAGTATGATTCATAAACAATATTTTTCAATAATAGTTAAGAAAAATGAGATACAACCTTTTGAAAATATTGTATAAAATTGTCAATTGTTTTATAAGCTTTTATTTCACCTTAAATCGTCTAATTATTTTAATTTTCCCCATAACTTGATTCAATCAGTTATGATTATTCAATCAGTTATGATTATTGATAATGTTTTTATTTGCGCTCCTCAGATTCCACACATAGGAAAACTTTACAAAGCCATATGATAATTTTAACATGCAAATACGTCATCAGAGGTCTATTTGACGGACAATTAGTATTTTTATCATTAAATTCTATTTTTATTACTTTTTTGCATTATAGTTAGGATGTTGGGATATTTTGCTGACTTTATATTATAAAGTATAAGTAAAAATTAGTTTGTTTTATAAGTCACTTAAGTAACTGTGCGATTATTACAATTCCACGAAGTATATCAGTTAACTTTGATCGTATACATGTATATGTATAAAGTTAAGGCGAAAGATAATTTCGTATGTCCAGTGTCCCAAGTAAACAGGAGAATGACTACATTTTCAATATAAACATCGACAATCGAAATCCACCTGCGGAATCATATAATTATGACTAGTGGAATCATTTCTTCTGGCATTGCGCGAAATAAAACTTATAGTTAGTTAAGAAAAAACCTGCGCTGCCTACAGTTGGCATACATCTATACGCGGATCTAGAGCCGGGGTAGCCGGGGGCCATGCACCCCCACCCCGCAAACAAAACTATCTATCAGACCCCCCCCCCCCCCACCACCACCACTACCCCGGTAAATTTTTCTGGATCCGCGCATGATCATGTAAACTGATTAGACTTTTCACATTTATGTATCTATGATTATGACATCTCTCTCTCTCTCTCTCTCTCTCTCTCTCTCGTTCTTTCCATACATGTACCACTATTAATAACTTATTCGTCCGAACAAATCCTAATTCGTCCGAACAAATCCTAATTCGTCCGAACAAATAAGTTCTTTGTCCGAACAAATAAGTTATTTGTCCGAACAAATAACTTATTTGTCCGAACAAATATCTAATTCGTCCGAACAAATCATAATTCGTCCGAACAAATCCTAAATCGTCCGAACAAATAACTTATTTGTCCGAACAAATCATAATTCGTCCGAACAAATCCTAATTCGTCCGAACAAATATCTAATTCGTCCGAACAAATCGTAATTCGTCCGAACAAATAACTTATTCGTCCGAACAAATCCTAATTCGTCCGAACAAATCCTAATTCGTCCGAACAAATAACTTATTTGTCCGAACAAATATCTAATTTGTCCGAACAAATCCTAATTCGTCCGAACAAATAACTTATTCGTCCGAACAAATCGTAATTCGTCCGAACAAATAACTTATTTGTCCGAACAAATAAGAATTTTTTATTTTTTCATCTGGCCCTTCCACGCCGCCGTACATTTGCATGCATGTAGCAGGTTTTTGATTTTTATAGTGTATAAAATCAATAACGAAACAAAATTTTATGTAATATGTTCTTTAATCCCGTGAATAAAGGTCAACGAATATTTAAATCAAAACGGGTCTTAGTTCGACTTGGTTTATCTCTCAATACATATACTGGAGTTCACACAGTGTGTTATTTCATAACGATTCATGTGCCATATGATTTATTATATATTAAGTGAGTATTATATGAAAATATAAATAGGTCGACGGTACGGTTCAAACCCCGGTGTGGCCACTTGCTATGTTTTGTGTCCTTTGACAAAACACTTTATCTACATTTGTATTAGTGCACAAAGATAAAATTGGGTCCCGGTTCAGGTTGGAAGTTGATCTACGATGGACTGCTGTCCCATCCAAAGGGAGTCTATGATTTTCATCCTATAAGCACCACGATAACCAGGATTAAAATAACGACGGTCACCCTCATTGGTAGGAGAAAGAATGGAAATACTATCAATAATTCAAATACTTCCAACAAACTTGTTCCCCTCTTTACAGAACGTTAAATGCTTCGTTTGTGCTCTTATACCGCTGAATCGCGGGAAACTTTCTTTTGTTTTAAATATCATAAATCTGTAACTAATATATTTCTTTCCAAATCGAAACTTACTATCTACCAACCTGGTAGCTGCCGAGACGAAAGCTTTCCCTTCACATAGAATGTATTTGATGGACATTGCCTCATGATCAGTTTGTATTTCAGAGACAATGATACATTTTTCAACACTTGATGAATTATTTCAATTTTGTATGTATTTTAACATATTTACATTTTCAACTGTCTGTCGGTGATAACATAACAAATCAATATTGAAACCTTAAACCCAATAACCTCACAAAACATGAGTGACACAAAATGGGCGTGTCTTATAGCATAACCGAAAAACGGTATTGGCTGCGCCACGTAGTAATACATATTATTATACTTTCATGTTAAATACCGAAATCTGATTGGTTTGGACGCAGTTGGTAATCCGTTCTAATACCCTCAGCGTTTGCAACACACTTGGCAAAGCGTAACACAACGAATATTATGCGCGTACGGTTCGCCGTAGAATTCGCGTCATTTCTATATATTTACATCTACCATGCATAATTTCCTCTATTTCTTACGGAAACTTATAGTTAATTCATAACTCTACAGAAACAGCCAGACTGAAATCTACACGCCCTATTTATCGATTGGTCGAAATCTACAGCGGCTGAAAGTGACAGGACTGAAATTGACACGCCCTGTTTATCGATTGGTCTGAACCTACAGCGACCTTAGTAAAATCCCAGACTGTACGAAATAATCATGACGATGCCAGACTCAAAGTCTCACAGGAGACGATTTGGCTGTTTCTTTTAGCTAACGTACTTTTGTACATTAACAGTAATTTAGTGAATTTGACTAACTTTTCATAATCAGTTTATTAAATAGTTAAAGAAAGATGTAAATATAAACAATAAAATGCTTTCTTTGATGATTCATGCGGGTTATGAAGGTAGCAATCATTGCAGGAAAAATTTACATAACCTGCTAACGCGGGTTATGTATTTTTCCTGCAATGTCGCTACTTTCATATCCCGAATGAATCACCAAAGAAATTTTAATTTTGTTGCCGGTGAACACAAGTTCAGTTCTCTAAAACCATCACAATTTTGCATGTCGATAAAGAGTGGGAACATTTGTTCTGGCGTAGCGCGAAATTTCTATCATCTACATGGATGCGGATTTAGAGAGAGAGAGAGAGAGAGAGAGAGAGAGAGAGAGAGAGAGAGAGAGAGAGAGAGAGAGAGAGAGAGAGAGAGAGAGAGATGCCTTCTAGATCAAGAAAACTTAACCCAGAAGAAGGGGGCTGGAAATTTTTTTTATTTTGTTTGCCGGGGGGGGGGGGGGGTCCGACCCCCTCACTCTAGATATACGCATATAGTTACCAATTCTAGGTGAAGTTAGTTTTTCTCTGGTATCTATAAAAATTATATATAATGTTAATTGACTTAATGTCATATACACACGGCCTCCTTTTCATAAAATGTTGTAAATCAGTGAATAACTGGTCGAAGGAAAGGCATATTTCAGGTGTTGGGGTGGGGTAGGGGATAGGGGCCATTGCTGCTTATAAACTTTTTGGATCTGATGCATAGTGAGATTAAGAAATAAACAAGATAAAGCAATTTTGTGTCTTGTGCGGTTTTTTTTTTAAATATTGAAACCGAGCTCGACTGTCATGTCAACAAACGGATATTTTGTTTATTAGGATAGCATATTAGGTGGCATGGGACGGTTTCGCAGGAAAGACCCGGTCAAATTTTAAAAAAAAAGGGTAAACGTGAGGTTTGGTTTGGTATTTGAGGGGTATAAATTCCTAGAATATCTATTTCATTTATTCTGTGGATAGAAGAGCTTATGTGTATATTATTGACATGCGACACTTTAGATGCGAAACTGTGACCTTAATTTTCACTTTCGATTTTATAATGGAAAGGGGGGGGTGTCAGAACATGAAATCTCACTCGGAGGGAACGTGTATGATTTCAAATCAATTGTTGAATATTTACATGGCTATAGCTGCAAATCCTGTCGTAGTTTATGGGAATTGCCGGGGATTGGAGAGTATACGTATATCAAAAACAGCGAAAAGGGACAAATCTCCAAAAACTTTTGAGATCGACCCTGGCTATTAAAGTAAATGTTTTATAAAAGTTGTACATTATTTATTCTGCAACATCTGAAATGAGTCCTGACCTTCAGACCTTGTCTCCCCTACATTTAAACCAGTTTAAACAAATCAAAAAATCCGCTGAAAAATAAAACAGAAATACGACCAGTATCTGCTTAACATTTCCTCCACAAAGAAAAAAAACTCTTCTTTTTCAGCCTAAAGTTTGATGTGAATGAACATCTCGAATTTTAGCGAACAAAAAAAAAATAAACAGATATATAAATGAAATACAAAGCAACGAGTAAAATAAGGTGTATATAATTTATTTTCGATTCATTATTAATCCTCACAAACAGAAGAGACCGGGCTTCCCCCGGGCCCCATCCCCACCAAATATGAAGGCCCAAATATGGGATACAGGGTGTTAGCCAGCCCCTCGAAAGATATCCCATTATAATTGTATTATACGAAATTTCCAATTTTCGCCAGGCTAGCTAGGCCTGTTAATGGCCGTGTAAACCCAATTCCTTTTGAGGGTCGACTGGGCTTCCCCCGGGCCCCATCCCCACCAAATATGAAGGCCCAAATATGGGATACAGGGTGTTAGCCAGCCCCTCGAAAGATATCCCATTATAATTGTATTATACGAAATTTCCAATTTTCGCCAGGCTAGCTAGGCCTGTTAATGGCCGTGTAAACCCAATTCCTTTTGAGGGTCGACTGGGCTTCCCCCGGGCCCCATCCCCACCAAATATGAAGGCCCAAATATGGGATACAGGGTGTTAGCCAGCCCCTCGAAAGATATCCCATTATAATTGTATTATACGAAATTTCCAATTTTCGCCAGGCTAGCTAGGCCTGTTAATGGCCGTGTAAACCCAATTCCTTTTGAGGGTCGACTGGGCTTCCCCCGGGCCCCATCCCCACCAAATATGAAGGCCCAAATATGGGATACAGGGTGTTAGCCAGCCCCTCGAAAGATATCCCATTATAATTGTATTATACGAAATTTCCAATTTTCGCCAGGCTAGCTAGGCCTGTTAATGGCCGTGTAAACCCAATTCCTTTTGAGGGTCGACTGGGCTTCCCCCGGGCCCCATCCCCACCAAATATGAAGGCCCAAATATGGGATACAGGGTGTTAGCCAGCCCCTCGAAAGATATCCCATTATAATTGTATTATACGAAATTTCCAATTTTCGCCAGGCTAGCTAGGCCTGTTAATGGCCGTGTAAACCCAATTCCTTTTGAGGGTCGACTGGGCTTCCCCCGGGCCCCATCCCCACCAAATATGAAGGCCCAAATATGGGATACAGGGTGTTAGCCAGCCCCTCGAAAGATATCCCATTATAATTGTATTATACGAAATTTCCAATTTTCGCCAGGCTAGCTAGGCCTGTTAATGGCCGTGTAAACCCAATTCCTTTTGAGGGTCGACTGGGCTTCCCCCGGGCCCCATCCCCACCAAATATGAAGGCCCACATATGGGATACAGGGTGTTAGCCAGCCCCTCGAAAGATATCCCATTATAATTGTATTATACGAAATTTCCAATTTTCGCCAGGCTAGCTAGGCCTGTTAATGGCCGTGTAAACCCAATTCCTTTTGAGGGTCGACTGGGCTTCCCCCGGGCCCCATCCCCACCAAATATGAAGGCCCAAATATGGGATACAGGGTGTTAGCCAGCCCCTCGAAAGATATCCCATTATAATTGTATTATACGAAATTTCCAATTTTCGCCAGGCTAGCTAGGCCTGTTAATGGCCGTGTAAACCCAATTCCTTTTGAGGGTCGACTGGGCTTCCCCCGGGCCCCATCCCCACCAAATATGAAGGCCCAAATATGGGATACAGGGTGTTAGCCAGCCCCTCGAAAGATATCCCATTATAATTGTATTATACGAAATTTCCAATTTTCGCCAGGCTAGCTAGGCCTGTTAATGGCCGTGTAAACCCAATTCCTTTTGAGGGTCGACTGGGCTTCCCCCGGGCCCCATCCCCACCAAATATGAAGGCCCAAATATGGGATACAGGGTGTTAGCCAGCCCCTCGAAAGATATCCCATTATAATTGTATTATACGAAATTTCCAATTTTCGCCAGGCTAGCTAGGCCTGTTAATGGCCGTGTAAACCCAATTCCTTTTGAGGGTCGACTGGGCTTCCCCCGGGCCCCATCCCCACCAAATATGAAGGCCCACATATGGGATACAGGGTGTTAGCCAGCCCCTCGAAAGATATCCCATTATAATTGTATTATACGAAATTTCCAATTTTCGCCAGGCTAGCTAGGCCTCTTACTGGCCGTGTTCATTATGTCAATGTTTAGGCTAGGTGAGCAAGTAACAATTTTTACTATAAAACTATTTTTTTCAATTAAAAAAGGAAGTTTATATGAAATTTAGAATTTACGTTTATTAGTATGTTTACGGTAATTTGAATAGCGAACCGACCACAGAATTCTATTCGCTATTCGAATAGTGAATAGCAAAAAGCGAATAGAACTCCAACTTCTGAATGCCTCTTCAACTCTATTGTGAAGCTGAAAACAATGCTCTCAAACGTCAACTTCTGTCCCTGCTGTCCTTGCCGAATGCACATAGTAAATCGAAACTTCAGAAACTCATTCCAGGACTTACAAAGTGGGAAATTGATCAAAGTCGAGCACATGCTGCATCTCATGGAGCAGGTTCTTTACCAGGACCTGTGGAACCAGGAAACCGGCATCGCATGAACAAAGAAAAGCTGGAGCATGCTTTATCTTTTTTCTTGGATCCAAAATTTCATCAAATTTGTTCATATGGAACAAAAGATTTGCATTGTGACAATGGACAGACTGTTACCATACCCCAAGTAGTGAGAACAACATGCCACTCTTCTCTCCTACAAATGTACAAGTCATACTGCTCTGAAACAGGTTTTGTTCCTTTGTCAGATTCTACTCTGTACAAAATTCTGTCTACATGCTCTGCAAGTAGGAGAACCAACCTAACAGGTTTAGACAACATTGCCACTGATGGTGCTGCAGCTGTAGATGATCTAATAAAAATGTGTGACCAATTAAAAGGATTAGGATCTGAAACAAATACAGTTGCCAATCTCACCACTGCCTTAAAATCCCTAAAAATGTACCTCAAGTCAGAATATAAATTTAGCGTGGAACTATCTAGTGGATGCCAAGATCATTGTTTGAAGTTTGCTTTGAGTCACCCAACCAATGTGCTGTTGCAGGAAGAATGTGATCATTCCCATGAAGAAATTTGTGGAAAATGCAACATCCTCAATGAAATAAACAGTGCCTTGTTTAATGAAATCCAAAATATCAGAAGTGAGTAATTTTTTTCTGCAGAGCAATATTTTAAATTGTTTTAGCAATTTTTTAGAATTAGAGCTTAGCTATTTTATATTCGCAACAACGCACTTCATTTAACATGTATTTTAACATTCCCATTTTTTGTTCACAGCATCTGACATAGCAGAAGAGTTAGCATTAACAGCAGAGAAAGCTCTTGAGAAAATATCAGAATGGAAAGCCCACATACTAAGGACTCAGAACCAAGAAGAGGGTACATATAGAGCATTAGAAGAGCTACAGCCACACCAACTTCTGATTATTATGGACTGGGCAATGAAGTTCCTTCCTGCACTTTATAGAGAAAAGCAGTCAGATTTTTTTGGACAAAAAGGCATGAGCTGGCATGTTGCTGTTGCTATATTTAGAGCAGAAGATGGATCTTTGAAGGTACCTTTTCAGATATTATTCAGACAATGTCACACATTTTTAATATACCGGTATCAATGATATAAAGATTGAGAACTCTATATACTCATGATATACATAAGACATTGACTAATTGGACGCATTTGAATAAGATGGAATTAGATTGTCTTTTAATTTGATAGAGAGAAAACAATCTATAGTAGTATACAGCATTGATTATGCATGTATAGGTATGCAAATGATTAATCCAACTTTGCATTTATAGCACAAGACATTCAATCACATTTTTGGAGCAGTGAGGCAAGATTGGTTTGCTGTTGCATCAGCCATTGAGCACATCCTAAAGAGTATAAGAGTACAAATGCCTGGAATTGAAGAAGTTTTTTTACGAAGTGACAATGCAGGTTGCTATCACTGTGGGTGCCTGTGGCTGAGCATGCATGGAATTAGTGAAAGAACAGGTGAGATTTCAAATGCCTGAAATGATTTTTCTTTATTGTTATATTTGGGTATAAAAGAAAACCATGATATTTGTTGTTGTTTTATTTTAAACAAACATTGGTTTATGATTGCATCATAGATTTTTTTGGCAGAATTTGTGCAAATGATGAAAGTAATGTTTATAAGGTTTTAATAACTTTTTTTCAGGTATCAGCATTGTACGCTATGACTTCAGTGAACCTCAGGCAGGAAAAAGTTATTGCGATGCCAAAATTGCCCATATGCGATCCAAATTAAGAATGTTTGTTTCATCTGGAGAAAATGTAACAACACCATTTGACATGAAGAAGGCAATAATGGATGGAAGTGGTGTAGCAGGATGTCAATGTGCAGTTGTGGAAGTTGACAGGAAAAATCAGACAATGACTAGTCATTGCATCAAGGGAATCACCAACATTAATAATCTTGCCTTTGAAGGAGATGATATCATTGCCTGGCACAGTTTTAGTATTGGTATTGGTATCAAGATAAAAAGAGAAGATGTCTTGAAAAGTGAGCAGCTTGACACAGGACTCATCATACTATCTGACTTTGAAGAACCATCAAAAAACTATGGTGTGATCTCTCATATTACAAAAAACTGTTCAGTTACTCCAACCAGTATTTTCCACTGTTCTGAATCAGGCTGTAATCAGCAGTTTTCCTCATACCAAATACTTCAAGAGCATATTCTTCTGGATAGGCATGTTCAAGAGAAAACATCAACTTATGATGCTCTACGACATCATTGGTCCGAGTTGTGTAACTCCAATTTGTTCATTTCTAAACAGCTGGTGCAAATAGGCAGAGATCACCATACCCTTGTGAAGAATTCATCAGTAGAAAAGCTTCAACAAGGATGGGCACTGAAAAAAACAAGGAAATTTGCACGCTTCTCTTCCAAAGTGAAAGATTTTCTCCATACAGTTTTTCAAGAGGGCGAAGAATCAGGAAGGAAAGCAATTCCTGTTGAAGTATCTAAACGTATGAAATCTTTGCGAAACAGCACTGGAGTTTGGTCACTTTCCGAGCGCATTTATAAAGTCTCGCCCTCTATCGGCTGTTTCATCGGATTCAGATTCACCATTCATTCTTACACCAAATATGTTACTTGCGCAAAAAACGGATTCCATGCATGAAAGGATTTCCTGTGAGACAGATTCCAATGACTTGTTGCGTGTCCAGTGGAAAAGAGCACAACATCTTGCTACTATATTCTGGGATAAGTGGAAAAAAGAAATATCTACTTACTTTACAGTACCGCAGGAAATGGCACCAGACAGAAAGGAATGTTCAGGTTAATGATGTCATCTTACTTAAAGATAAAGACGTGCATCGTAACGATTGGCCCTTAGGAATTGTCACCAAAGTGTTTCTTGGAGAAGATGATCTAGTGCGTAAAGTAGAGCTCAAGGTTAGCCGGAATGGAAGAGTTAACTCATACATCCGACCAGTGCACGAGATCGTTGTTCTTCTCGAACAGTGATGGACTTTAGTTGTTCTTGTTGTTGCACAATTCAGGCATTTGTGTACTTTTGAAATCTGTATGACTATTTAGTTTTTATCATACACAGTATGTGTAATTGAAACTCAATTGCTGTATAAAAATATATCTTAGGTTAAGTGACAATAGTTTAAGTTTGATGTAATGTCATTAAGATATCAGACGGGGAGTGTTTCAATTTCGTCCGGATTTATGTTTTTCTTTCATAATATAGAAACGTTGTACAAACGTTTTGCGTTAGTTTTAGCACGTGCTTCCGAGCACGATTCCTATATTTCATGTCTCTTTGATAGCAAGATTTATCGTAGTGGAGTCTGTCCCTGCACAGCGTAAGTGTAAATCATGATATTTTCTTAATTATAAGTTTGTAATTATAGTTTATTTATTAGTCCAAATATATAATACCACGCAACTATTCAAATAGTAAGAGAAAATTCGGAATGAACTTATCGTGGTACATAATTGTACTACATGTATTCATACATGTTTTCTTATCTTTTAACATAACTACTAAGTATTCAAAATATATTGATGCATTTCATATATATTGATCTTTGATACATCTGTAAACTTTATTACTTCTGTATTTTCCTACATATGTTTTTGTGTGGCGAATGTTTATTGTGAAATTGTGTTTTGATATTGAGTGCATATTGTTTACATGCTGATAAGCCATTAAAGTAAGAAAGTTATATATTATACTTATGGGTATATCCTGTTCCAATTGTTCATTTTGAAGGGAATGTCTGTTTAAATTTAGAAATTGTGGTCACCAATAACTGTCACAATCCTGTATGATTATTTTTAGAGTACTGGTACTTGAGATTCAATTGTTATCGTGTCTTTTGTTATTTTCAGTTTTCTTATCATTTTGGCACAACCTTGTTAATGTAAATCATCTTTACTTTGATGCCTTTGGATTTTTACTAGCGGTGTAAACAATCTCCGGATTAAAGACTGCATATTGGTTATTGTCACATTTAGTGTCCAAACTGTTTGCCATAGTTTTTACCTGTATATATATTTTAATCAACATCAGGTGTCCATAGATTTATTCTGAGTACCTAAAACTCACTCAACTGGTTAGGCATTTAAAATACCCGTGCGAGTGTGGTCAGTTTGGGCGTAGCAGGCACCTGAGAAGCACTTGCTGTCCTGTAATAGAGTTTGTTCTACAAAATATTTACATCTGAGCATATTCTTACCAGGTTCTTCTCACTTCTGAGGTAAGAGAGTTTTATTTTAAAGTTTTTTTTATTGTTAATTTCAGTTGCAATGACAGCCAAGTTCCTTTTTTGTGTTTTTGTTCATTTGTTCCATAGAGTTGTTTTAAACTTAACATATTGTTGAAGTACATAAAAACTGGTAATGTTTATATAGTATACAAAGTAACTGTGAAGTAACAATGCTCCGTAAACATTGTAAAAAGTGTGTATAGTAATTGCGTGAATTCAGTGTTTATGTAAACATGCTATTTGTATAATGTATATAGTATGTGTAAAGTTCAAGTGTAAAAATATATAAGTAAAACATGAGTAAAAGTATGCATGTATAATATAAGTAAATACATGTAAAATATGTGTGTAAAATAATGTATATGTATGTGGAAAAACGTGCATAGAATATAACCCCAATGTATGGTATATACAGTTATGAAATGTATACTATTATTAGATCCCAGTATTGCAGTATTCAGTATTCAAGGAACTCAGCCTTTAGAAAAATGGAACCACCATAAACAGTCAACATTCAACTATTCAACAGTCAAGATTCACCAACTTTGGCCTGTCTTACACGGATACACGGACGGATGGTTTTTTGAGCCCGCCGAGGTCGCCATTACGGACCAGCCAATAAGTGACATACAAAAAACTATATTTCTTTGTAAAACTTAAATTACAAGATAAACAAATGTATTGAACATTAAAATGTAGTTAATTATTCAACTAGTTATTCTTTCTGACAACCAGCACGGCCAATCTGTGACAGTTATGTAAACTTCGGGCTTGGGATTATAAATACTTGAACATGAGTTTTGTTCTCGTGTACAGTTTTGAGGACATAGAACCCACTCCTTGTTTATATTACACGTCAATTGATTTACAGATGTAAATCGTTGTAGTGAGACTTTCAAAATATTGTGAATTAATTCAAAATTGAATTTTAATGACAAAAATATGCAATATTTAAGGGTTTGTGTACTTTTAGTCACCTTTTGGTTTCCTTTCTCACATTTTAGTAGACTGTTGGGAACAGGCATATTTGGGGGTTTTTCTTAAGTTAGTCCAAATAGTATCGTATTCGTTGTCCGATGTCTTGTGTGATGATCTTTCCTTTACATGACCGTGGAAGGATTATTTTTCAAACGTATGCTGAAGGCAGATTTAATTTAAGTTTTTTAAAAAGTAATTTGTTTTAAACAGAGTTAAATCCTAAAGATGAATTAATGTTATCATCATCATGTTCACATTGTTTAAAAGAAAACAAAAAGTGTTGGCAATCAAAAATATCTATCTTTCGATGATATGTTTAAATGTTTTACAAATGTGAGCAATGTTTGAACAACAAACACAAAACTATGTCCTGTCGTCTATGATAAATTTTATTAGTTTTCGTTAATCGAATGTGTGAACACCATTGCAAACACTCTATATGTGTTTAATAACACTATATAACTGTGGGAGTTATATTCAGTGATTTGGAATTGAAGATTGTACGGGTTTTAATTAAAAGTACACGAAATGGTGATTGTATGTATATATCATTTCTACATTACACAGGTGTCGCTTTCAGCCGTATTGTCTTTAGCCGATGGTTACTCCGCCATCTATGGGAATAGCTGTCCCAGTCATATTCTGACCTGCTGGGGAACAAAGGAACACCACTAAGTCAGCTATCTAAATAGGAAAAAATACCGATCTTTCAGCAATGCAACTTCAATGTTGGTGTGTTATCAACGATACTCTTTTCAAGTTTGATTTGACACTCCCTACCATATTGAACATAATAATGAATATAGAAAGTCAAAACCTAATTCTTCTTAAAAATTAAGGTATTTCCGCCTAATAACTTAGTTTATGGTTTATGATTCAAACGATTTCCCTTCGACTAAATCTTAAAGTTGTAAGTGATTTTATTGAAATTAAAAAACAATTTAAGGCAATTGAAAGACTCCCCCCCCCCTCAATGTGAACTAACGACATTAGGCAAGTTTCAATATCTCTATTCTTCATTAAAAAAAATCAACCAGTAAACAGGTTATTAAAAGAAAAGAATATAAAACAAAAGAAAAACTGTTAATGGTTCTAACAACAGGAAGGTGAGAAATAAGAAAAAACAAACTGCGGCGATTGTTAAACTAAATTTGAGGGGTGGGGGGGTGATACATTGTAAAAGAGCAATGTTTTGGGGTTTTTTGATGTTTTTGTTTTTGTTGTTTTGTTTTGTCTTTAGAAGAATTAAGTGAAGAATTATTGCAGATAATTATGAATTAAATTGATTAATTGATTGATTGTTTCTTTTGTTCAATTAATCATTTTTTTTTCAATATTGAAATGGTTTATAATTAGGAAAGCACTTAGGGTCATCAAAATGCAATAGCTATATAGTAATATAGTGTCCTCAGTGAAAGAAAACGGGTTTTCAAACATTGTTCAAAATTTCCAATCGTAATGTCAAGTAAATAAAAAAAGGTTGACATGGTACCAATCAGACCTGTCTTTAGCGTTAAAGATTTATATTTAAACCACAAACTTAACTTGTTGTGTATAAAACAATTCGAAACTTTTAATTTAAAATAAATATGCGTTTCTATATATTTTAGACACATATTTTTATCAAAAGAATAAAAAAGTGGTTTTTAAATGGCAATGACAACATTCTTAAAAGATCATTTTTTTTAATGTGTCTTTAATTTTGTTCTTGTGATTTAGAAAACCTCGTGATTGTAAGTGCATAAGTACTATATTTACCTGTTCAGGTGTAGTAAACTGTTTTGTTGGGTGTGACTGTCTAGCCGCCTTCTTTGAAAACACAAAAAATAATAAACTTTAAAAAAAACAAAAAACTATAATTATGCAAAGAGGAAACTTTTATAATTACAGTTAGCATTGTAATTATTAATTGTATGGGCGAAGTCAAGATAATGAGCATTCAATAATTTAATTTTACAGAACATAATTTCATCACTGTTGTGCATAAATGGAATTGTACATTTACGTCTTGCAAAATGTTTGCTGTCATGTATCTGCATTATAAATTTAGCGAATATGATTATCTAATTATCAGTTTTGTAAATGCAGGGCTATCTTTCATCATTACAAAAAGATTGTTGCATTATAACTTAATTTTATCTTTTGCATATATGTTAAAGATGATTAATATTAATTTTTTACATTGATTGTATTTTTTTTAAATTTATAATTAAGGTCAAGATCTAGCAAAAGATTCTAGAGTGTCTTTTTGGTGCTAGAACCATTATGACGTCATAATCAATTTAATGAATCTTTTCCTGTATTTTATGGCTTTAAAGGAAATATGTGAAAAATAAACAATATTTTGACATTCTATATTTAAACTAATCCCTGTACCTATACTCGATTTGACATCTTTTTAGAGAGACGGTCAAGAGCTTGTTTGGTGCTGTTTTTGGAGAGACTGTAGGCATTCCAGATATATTTCATTAGTCAAAAATGGAAAAAACTCCGAGATTCCTTACTTTTACTGTTCATATTAAGTAGAAAATGGTTGTTTAAAACATGATTTTTCATAGCGTTTACCAACATTTTAAGCCCCGGTACACCCTGTGAAACAAAGATATTGTTATGAAGCATCATTAACAGAATTTATATCTTGAATTTCCTAAACCTGTAGACACCTTTCATTTACTAGATCTTGACCTTAAGCTTTATAGCCCACCAAACATATACAATGGGGCACAATTTCAATTTTATGACTTTTTTGATTTTAGTCTAAAGGAATATCAGTTGTATTGACTACACGTTTAATAAGTATTTACATATTCTTTAAAAAAAACAAAACAAAACAAACAATTAAGAATTTGAATTCATTTCAGATGTGTAATCTATCCCCCCCCCCCCAAAAAAAAATAAATAAATAAATAAATGATAAAACAGTGTAATTCCAGTTTTCATTTGGAGTCCGTAGTGCTTCTTTTTGTAACAGACCCATGCACATTATACCTTTATCATGTGAGAAAAGTTACTTTGTATGAATTCTATACATATATACCACGTATAGCTTACAAAAGCTTCTGGACCATTTTCATGTTTTTCTCTCAGACACGCTCATCATATCGATTTTTTGAGATCGTATGATATAACAAAAAACCCGCAATATTCGTGTGCCCATAGACCTTTATGTAAAATAATTTGATGCAAATTACTCTAAAAAGGTACCTTTGTTTCCTCGTAGCTCTTTCCAGTAGCTGTCTGTAGGTGTTCCAGAAAAGATGTATTAACTACAGATGCAATAAAATTCATAATGTATTAGAAACCAGAACTTGAAATATATGTGGTATTGTATGCCTACATATGCAGTTTAAGAAACTTGCTTAAAGGTAGATTAAAAATTAAAACGTAATACACTGTACAATGTATGTCTAATGCATCAAAAACGCTCACTAATAAACAGTGTTTTAAACGATAAATACCCAATCCGACCAAAACACGAAACATATACTGACATACTGAAAAAATAAAGCATGTCTGTAATATGCATGTGTTCGTTTTTCAAATGCAAAAGTTGATTTGTGATGTGATTTTTCATTTTAAATGAATGACTGGAAAGGTATATCTATTATCATTTTTAAAAAAAATCAACAAAAAATCAACACAAGACCAGGTCTAATATTTCAAATTGTGTGGGCACATTGTATTACATGTACTGTTAGAAAGTAGAATCATTAAGGCTGAATTGTAGCTATCGACAAACATTTGATACACCAAAGAATCAAGTTACCTTACTATGATTACAAAAAAAGAAACGTACATGGTGTGTCCACAACCGTAGGACAGATGGCGTTACATGTCACGCCTTTATCTGCACACTCTACAGCAACTGCCTGTAAACATTAAAGAATAGTGTGAAATTATTATCATTCGTAGTGGCTTAATTTTCGTGGTATTCGTGGGTATCCCTCTCCCACGCATTTACATCCTCAATGAAAACAAATTTAAAAGGAGTTATCATCGTAACTGAAACTAAAGAACGACGCATCCACGAAATGCATCCCCACAAATAAGCATACAATACCCACAATCAACGAACATTGGCCCCCAAGAATTTAAATGAATCCACAATATGCGATCAATGCATATATTTATTATTTCTTTGGAAAACATATATATGGCAATAAATAACAGATAACTATTAATGGGTTCCTATTTTTGATTGACTAAGAACGTACAAATGCATAGCAGATATATTTGCATGCCACCATTTTTTGCTAAATCAGGCCAGACTGCTCCTCTGTGTTATAGATTATATTAATCTGAACTATTGATGCGTTTTATACAAACAGTTTTAAAGATGTTGAAATTTGTTCTATTAAAAGTTTAATATTGGTCAAAGTCTAGTATTGCCGTTGGTTTCATATATACGTGATAGGAAAAGGCGTTTATACACTTGTCCTTATGATAAATCCATAGCAAGTATTAGAACAACACGATAATGATGTGTATACATAATGTCTTTTTTTAAAATTAAAGTACATCAAGTAATAGATGTTGAAACCATAAACCATAATTAAAGTATTCTCTTGGAGAGAAATGACATTTTCCTTTACCAAAAGAATAATTGAAAACATCTGATATAAAATAATTATTTTTTGGTAAATCATTTCACCTATATCGAATAATCTTTTTATTTGTTATCAACGTTTTAACTAAGATTTATGTTCGCTAGTCCGAATGTCTTCGAATTTATTTTTTTCTCTTCCTTAAACATATTCTTCATTGGTCATGAAAACCGAAATTTTTCACGATCAATGCTAAGTAGAACAGATATCTTGAATGTATTTTTCGGGGTAAACTAATTAACGATTTATGAAAAATGAAAAAAAAACAATTCTACTCTCTGAAACTAATGATTTCCTAACATTTTAATATAGTTAATTTGTTTTTTTTGTTTTTTTTTTTTTTTTTATTTCTAAAATCAGACGAGAATGTTTCCCTTGGAAGGTTAACAATGTTATTACATACACGATTAAAGAAGCTATTAGGATATATTGAAGAAACAGGCTGGGGATTTTTCAAACAAAATTTTCTAAATAAAAAACTCCATTAAAAGAAACATAATAAAACAACACATGAAGAGGCTATTAGAAAATGTTTAGAAAGAAGTAAAGTTTTACCCTTGTGAGTCCAATAAGACCAGTCTTAGAGGCAATATAACTTGAGATACTTCCTGTTGCCTTTATTCCCATAATAGAAGAAATGTTTATAATTCTTCCCCAACCTGAAATTAGTAAAAAATACAGCAAAAAAGGAAAAAAATTATTTATATACTATAAAATAAAAACTGCCTTTTATTTTTGATAAATAGAAATAAAATCGTCTTTTCGGTACATTTATGCACAATGTATTAGAAGCCGAACACCAACAAGACGAATTTTGATTCCATTGTTGCATATATTATCTGTTAAGTAGTTACTCTAATTTCTTGTTGCACGGTCAGAACATAACCTGGGGCAATTTTTCGCTCATTTTTAATAATATCCTACTTTCACCCAATTTAAATGCAAGAGTAACGCAATTTGTCTCTAAATATAATACAATCCATTTTATTATGCCAGCTTGAAAACATAAACATAGAATAAATATATTTTTGTTATTTAATTTTACCTTTATCTTTCATTAAGCCGATAACCAGTTTTATCAATACGAATGGTGCAGTCAAATTGAGGCCTATATCTTCATCCCAAACATCATCAGACAAATCTTCAATCTTGTTGATGGATAATCGACCTGTAGAATGATAACTGAATGATTTGGTAAATTATTTTTGGCTGGCTGGAAGGATGAATCAAAGGATGAATGGATGATTAAAAGCATAGGTGAACATGGATAGATAAATAAATAAATGAGAGATTGATAGATGGATGGATGGATGGATGAATATATACCAGCTGCATTAACTAAAATGTCAACATCTCCAGACTTCAGATCTTGGAAAACCTTATGGATGTCTTCTTTGTTTATAAGGTCGCATTGGAAGTATTTAACATTCCGTTTACTTCTGTGGAAAAAATGGGAAAATATAACCCTCAGAAATGTTTTTTAATTGCTTATAGAGTATAATGATATATATGTTGGCATTCCGTCTTATAATCATTCGCTTATGATTAGGAAAACAAAATCTTAACTTTTAAAGCAGAACACCAAGCAAGTTTAATCTGTCTATGTTTAAACATTTCAAAATAAATTTGCTTTACTCTGCTTTTATTTCATCGATGGACATCCGTACAATATCATGTTTCACTTTGTCTACCCCAATGACGTCACATCCGGCATTCGCTAAAGATGTAGCAATCACCGATCCAATGACGCCAGCAAAGCCGGTCACAAGTGCTGTTCTGCCTTGAAGTTCCATTTCAACCTGGTCTTGCAAAAGGTGTAATATATTGATTAAGATTATTTCAACTGTAACTCAATGTAACAAAGATTTGATTTGATTTTGTTGGGTTTATTTTAATTAGATTCTATAAATACGCTTTTTTTTTTACTATTGTTTACAAAATAAAATAAATCTTGCAATAAAAAATTAGTATGGCAAGTATGGCATCTCATATTGCTTAAGAACAACAAATTCTTAAATTATACACGAACAACATTGTTTTAAATCCCCTTAATATATAAGTAACGAGTATTTAATGATATAGTAGTAATAGTTAGCAGCTAGGTAACATAAGTTTGATTACATGAAAACTTCTTACCTGAGTTTCGTGTCGTCTAAAACACCGTCATCTGAATTCGACTAAACAGCAAATTGTTATGCAACATTATTTTATAGACCAGTGACGTCATTTAAATGTCCTTGTTCTGATTTTATGCAATATCATGCATACATTTCACATTCTGAGATAACAACTTTTTAAAACATGTTTAATGGATGCTCACTCCTCCTAGGCACATGATCCTGCCTCTGGGGTTTTCCAGAGGTCCGTGATTGTTCTGTTCTGGACTATGGATTGAATAACGAATTGTCCACGGATTTTTTCCGTTTATCCCGATCATGATATTTTCCCCAAATTACGACATTTTTCCCGATAAATACATTTTTACCTATATGACATTGGGCGCATGGCAAATGTGATCTTCCTGCAGAGGATGCTTACTCATCCTAAGCACCTGATCCTACCTCTATCTATTTAGAGGTCCGTGTTGCTCTGCTTTGAATTTGTATTTCGTTTTATGGATTTTTGAGATGGTTGACAGTTTGTAATTGTCATATTCTATTATATTTCCAACTTTTGATTTGCACGTAAATGAACATGTAGTCTGCTGTAAATATTTTGGTATTGTTTATTAAAAATTTTGTATTTTTCCTTTTAACTTTATTTTTTAACACCATCTTTCTTAAAAACAAATGTCAGTGTGATTTTCGTTACGTTTTCTGTTTAAGAAAACGATAAATGCCAAAGGGAAAGACGATAATACCATTTAAAAAAATATTTGTAAATGAATATCATGTCACTCTGCGATTATGATTTAACAATGCTATGATCTTGCGGTAAGATCCCAGGAGGAAATCGTTACAAACAATTACAGCTATCGTTTATTTTAGAAAACATAATTATTCAAAAATTTTCCAGACATGCAAATCGCAGAAACACGATGCAAATGGCCTCATTTCTTGTATCAAGAGGTGCAGTAACCGGTGATACTTATCTACTGTTTTGTAACTTGTAACCTTGCTATCAATGACCCCTTAGCTTTTAGGAGTCATATGACTGCAAGATTGTGCATTATCTCCTGCTTTTCTCACGCAGCAGATATGCAGACCAAATAACTGAGACATTCGTGCACGAAACTAGAATAATAAAATGTCTATCAAGAAGCATATTTATTGACAAAGACAGCATATGCAATTATATTCTTTTATTTATGTTATTTCTTTTTCTTTTCTTTCGATACATAAGATCAAAAGAAATGATTAAATTTATCAAAACAAATGTTTTATATTTGAATATAATTTATATGTGCGCAATGTATCTGCGCAAATCGAATTGCTTTCGTCATCCTTAAATAAAAGTTTCTAAAACAGTGATAAAATATGTTCTATAACTCCTTACTACGAAAGCATTGACTTTTTATAGTAAGACGGTTCTTGAAGTGTAAACAGGATAATAATTATGAGATAATGTTGCAAAATAATTCAATATAAACATTCATTTCTAATTTTGAGTCAAATATGTTAACGTGCATTTATTTCATTGTATTGTACATGTATGAGATTTATGTATCTTAAATAAATGTCCAATCAAATGCTTTAAATAGCAGATGTTTTAGATTTCTGAAAATACTCGTTTGAAAGATACGACAACAGTCAAACTTTACAATTACTTATCACAATCTAGTATAGAAGACAGTATAGTACATGCAATAACAATATCGCTGTGTTCTGCATGTGTTATACCAACATAGCATTTATAGTTTGATACAGACCCTGGAACGTGCTACTACACCAGTTGCACGGTTCGGTTCGTTACGCTTTTTGAACGGTACGGTTCGCTTTGTGAACGGAACGGTTCGTTTTGTTAACGGTACGGTACGCTTTGTGAACGGTACATTTCGTTTTGTGAACGGTACGGCTCGTTTCTTGTACGGAACGGTACAGTTCGTTTTAGAGGTGTAGTAGCACGTTTCAGGGTCTGTATATATATATATAGTGTAGTCGCCTCAAGTCAATGAACTATTTACAAAAGGTATGTTTTCTAATTAGACAATACACTTGCACAACACGATACTTAATATTGTAGTTTTGTTTCAATTTATAAATTTGAACTAAATGATTAATCAGCTATTCTGAGGTCATACAATATTAACATGTGTTGCAGAAAACAAACGTAAGCGATTGGATTAAGTTTATTAATCCTTTGGACATGGCTGGGTAGTATTGTGAATGTTCTTGCGCT
Source organism: Magallana gigas (assembly GCF_902806645.1). Lineage (NCBI taxonomy): Eukaryota > Metazoa > Mollusca > Bivalvia > Ostreida > Ostreidae > Magallana > Magallana gigas. The sequence continues at coordinate 25,193,135 of NC_047560.1, read as the reverse complement.
AGCGCATCAATGAAAACATGCCCGGCGCAGAGCAATTTCTATTTGTAATGTCTTCTTTACTAAATCATCGTTCTTTTTTTTCTTATATTTAATGTAATGGTAGTGGGAAAGGATTTGTAAACCATTGCCTTCAAAATGATGAGAAAGGATAATTTATTGCAGGCTAGTTTAAGTCAAAAACATCAAAAATTAATGAATGCTTGAAAAATAAACCGTTTTCAAAATATGAAAAAACACCGTCGTCAGTTTGCTGAGGTAATGGTCTCTATCTTTACGTATAGTTGAGTGTTGTGCATTGTGCACACATATACATACATTCTCTCGTTTAAATTTTCTGTTTTGATATCAGTGGGTCGAGAATAACACTAGCTTTTGCAGACGACGAATAAACTTTGATTTCCTTTCCTTGGGATTTCAAATCACACAAAATGGACATGTTTGGCAAATTGTGTTTCAACGACTTGATATTAGTTTGTATCTCGCTGTGTATGTTAGCATATCTGTGAGTTTACTTTCTTTATTTTTTTAAAACATTAAATTTCTATTGCTGTGTTAATATCGTCAATGAACTATATTCAAGCAACCCCAATTTTTATCTGCCTAGAGTGACCTACTTAAGATGTACGTAAACAGTAAAAATGTGCATGAATCATACTTATATACTGAGACAAATGGCATTATGAATTTACAAATTATACTCACCCGTGACTTAACGTAAACATAACACGAGCTTTGTCCATTTAACAACGAAATAAGAGGTATGTGTCTAACTTATTAGTTGAAAACTGACGGTAAAAACTTGGTGATTATTTGAAATACATGAGCTTTAGTTCAGCATTGTAGACGTTAAAATTTAAAGTGAAAAAAGAAATCTAAAACTAACCATGACTATGCCCTTTTGATGGTTTTAAGAACTGTAAAAACAGGTGAGTTTTTTTCATTTTCATGAATCTTTCTTAAACCTGACCTTGACCACTGATACAATTTTATATGTAAATCAATCTGAGCGATGTGTTTATTCTTAACACCAAAGAATAATAAATGATTTAAGAACTGTAAAAACAAGTGGGCTTTTTCATTTTTTATGAATCATTCTTAAACTTGACCTTGACCACTCATACAACTTTATTTGCAAATCAATCTGAGCGATGTGTTTGTTCTTAACACCATAGAATAATAAATGGTCAGCATCAAAGACTATGACATAGAAATATAATTATGAAAATGATTACAAAGCATAAGGTTATTTATTCAACTCGAAGTCATTTCCTTAATATATGGGATTGACTATGCAAGAAATCACTGTAAAAAGAACTCGATCTCAAGAATGCGTTAAAGCGTTTTTATGCAGTTCATTTTGAGCCATAAAGTCAAATCCATGTTACCTCAGAAAAAAACTATTCAAATTTCAAAATTGAATAGATAACCTGAACAGAAAAAAAGATAATTTATTTCGTATTTAAAAAAAAGGAAAACTGTTAGGCTTTATTGAGTTTCAGGTATTCCAGATGGGAGCACAGTTTGTTTCGGAAATACGGAATTCCCGGTCCCTTGCCAACACCATTTGTAGGAATTTCACCAAAATACAGAAGGACGGTAAGTATATGATGAGTAAAGAATACATAATGAAGACAGTTATTACCAAGAAAACTATAATGTACCGAGAACTCCATGGTTGTTGTCATTTTTAAAATGTTAACCTACTTTTTAAAAACTTAATTTATATAAGCATATAGTAAAATATGCAAACTTTATGCCAAGATAAATGAATCTTCCCCTTGGTAAACTACAGTTTACGTCAAAAAAAAAATGTTACATCTTATATGGAGTTCTAAAACTACTCATACAATTTTTTTTTCGATTCATTTATTTCCGAATTTACTATTTTTCGATTAGTGTTTGAATATATTATATGTTATGCTTATCAAATGAACAGATTAACATATAATGATTTATATTCAAATTAAGCCGATTTCATGTGTATCTACATTTTGCAGGGCGTTGCTCTTACAGACCAAGAGCTTGCAAGGAAATATGGTGATATAGTGGGGTAAGTAATTACTACATGTTAATTACATTAAACAGGGTATGGCTCATTTCAGATCTTCAAATCTTAATATATACTCCATTGTTCTTAGTATTTGTAAAGAGCTGATTAAATCTGAAGTATTTGATTGGCACTTATGACACAACGCTTATATTTAAATTTGAGCTGTTAAAAATGTACTAGTTTTCTCCTCTTTCTTTCTGTTGGGAAAATGATAGCTGTGATTTGTTTAAGGTCTTTTTTGCTTTCGGTGTTTTCGATTGTGTCTTCTTTAAGTCTTAATGGATTATGGCGTGTTCATTTGCATCGTCACTTGTATTGCTTATGATGTTTTACAGAGTATATATGGGTCAGCGCCCCCTTTTGTTAGTCTCCAACCCTGACACAATCAAAGCCATCATGGTAAAAGAGTTCTCAAGAACACCAAACCGACCTGTAAGTCTCTCTCTCTCTCTCTCTCTCTCTCTCTCTCTCTCTCTCTCTCTCTCTCTCTCTCTCTCTCTCTCTCTCTCTCTTAAAGTATGGGTATGTTGATTGAACAGAATGCGTAATATCTGTGAAGATTCATACAACAAACAAATTCATGTGGGCATGTTAACACCCATATTAACTAAATTAAAATGTGGGACAAAATTTGTTGGATTATATTTAGAGTACATGTATTGTGTGCAAAATTCTAATGTGTTTTGTAGAAGACATTCTTACCTAGAAATGAAATGAAATACTCACTCCTTAATGCCGACGATGACCAATGGCGGTTTCTAAGAAACACACTTCTACCGACATTCTCTTCCGGCAAAATGAGAATGGTATATGTTTTATTATACCCGCACTTTCTAAAGAAAGTTCGGGTATATTGTTGTTACCCTGTTCCGTCCGTCAGTCCGTCTGTCTGTCTGTCCGTCCGTCCGTCCGTCCGTCCGTCCGTCCGTCTGTCACGTTTTACTTTCTCAAACTGCTCTTACATCTTATAAACCAGCAAACTGAACTCTTGGAGTTTGATTTGGGGTATCATGCTGTTTTGTAAAAAGGTTTCCAAAATTCTCTGTTAGTCCTGGGGGTCAAATAATTGGTAAAAAATGACGTTTTTCCACAAAAAACCTTCTTCTTCGAACTCCTCCAACATTTTCAACAGTAGACAAATCATCTTTTGGAATATGTTTTAGGGTATTTCGGAATTTTCAATTTTGTCCTGGGGGGCATTTAATGGCTGAAAAATGACGTTGTTTTTTTTTACAAAAAAACTGGTTTCAAAAACGTTACTTTTTTTTGGCAGTAGCCAAATGATCTTCTAGAATATGATTGGGGGTGTCATATTGAGGCGTGATCAGGTTCCAGAATTTTTTTTTTATTAAGGGGATCAGTGGGCAACAAAAAATGACGTTTTTTGGCCAAAAAAATATGGTTCCCAGAACTCTTCTTACAACTTTTGGAGTAGCTACGTCATCTCTTGGGATATAATTGGGGCTGTCCTATAGATGTGCAATAAGGTTTTAAAAATTTAAATTTCATCCAGGGAGTCAAATAGTAGCAGAAAATTGACGTTTATTACTAAAAAACAAAACATTGATCCAAGAGCTCCTCTTATGATTTAATGAATAGACAATCATATCTTGGGATATGATAGGGACTGTTATATAGATGTGCAGTAAGGTTTTAAAAATTTAAATTTCATCCAGGGAGTCAAAAAGTAGCAGAAAATTGACGTTTATCAAAAAAAACATAGATCCTAGAAATCCTTTTATGATTTAATGGATAGACACATCATATCTTGGGATATGATAGGAACTGTTCCATAGTGTGCATTACGGTTTTGAAGAATTAAATTTAACCCTGAGGCCCATTACCTACCGGTACATACCTTTTGATGCCCTTTAAGGATCAAGAATATATATGGTTTAGGGGTGGGTATCTCAACCGTTTTCGAGATATTCGTGCACTTCCTGTTCAAGGGGGGTCATGACCACCCCCAGGGCCCATGACCTACATACCGTTTGATGCCCCTTGACACAAGGAACAAGAATATATATGGTTTAAGGGTGGGGATCTCAACTGTTTTGAAGATATTAAGGGACTTGCTGTTTGAGGGGGTCAGGACCACCCACAGGGCCCATGACCTACATAACATTTGATGCCCCTTGACATCAGAAACATGAATATATATGGTTTAGGGGTCATGATTATAACAGTTTCTGAGATATATAGTAATTTCAAATTCCTGGGGGGTGGGGATGACCCCAGGGGTCAGATCTAATAAACCCTATATATTGCCAGTAACAGCCAATATATGATTATGAAAACCCTATATTATTATCTTTGTCCGTTTTCAAGTTACCATTTACAATAGAGTCTACGATTCTTCCTACAAGATTCAATGTTAGACCCCACACCCTTTTGACACCCCCTCCCCCGAAAAGTGGTTGTCTAACCCAAAATGAGAAAAATCAAACCAGGGTGGACAACTAGATATGCAGGTCTATCATATCCTAGAGTTTTGTACAATTCTGTTCAGCCATCTCTAAGAAACAAGTTCAGAGCAGGAAAGAAGAAAAAGAAGATGAAGAATAATAATACATGTATTAAGAACCGTACAAAAACAATAAGTCTTCAAATTTCATTCGGGAGACTTAATAATAAAGATTAAATAGAGATAGGATCATCAAACATCAATAATTTAAAGATAATTGACAATTTCTGTTTCTAAGGGGGTCAGGATGACACCTTAGGGTCATGACTTACATGCCATAATGATCTGATGCGCCTGCATGACCTAAGGAGGAATAATATCTTTGGATTAAGGTGGGGATGGTTTTTATGATATTTAATAATTTCAGGAGGAGCACTTGGGATCATGACCTACATACCATCTTAAATGCCTTGAACAAAGAAACAATAATATAATATGTACATGATAAATGATCGATCAATTTAAGAACACAGATATAGATCAATCATCTGTTTTGTTATACTTCCTATGTATATATACATGTATATGTATTAGTTTTTTTTCTATACTATTCATGTTCATGACTGTAGTATGGCTTAGTCTTATTTTAAATTACATTAAAAAATTGTCAAATATATGACTTGGAATACTACGAAAGCCGAGAAGGATCATTTGAGATTCGAGATTCGAAATACGAGATTCGAAATACGAGATTCGAGATTCGAAATTCGAGATTCAATATCTAAATTAACCAATCAAATCAAGGATCTGAAAATATGTATCCTAGCGACATCAAACTGTTCTAAATAAAAATCATACGTACATGCTCTTATATACAAATAAATGCTATGTTCACTTCTCCCTACCTAACTAAATAATTATTTGTATTTACTTTTACACAGAATATCTAAGTAGACTAGTAATAATGCAGTGTGCTTCGCGGATATAAGTGATTTTGTTTGCCCTGGTGCATTTCCACCTGATGCGTTTGAACCCTAAGGTATTTCACCACCAGTAATAGTTTAAAACCCGGGTTTATTCACCCCTTTTGTGTAAAAATGCGGTTATGGTAGAGAACTTCATAAGCGTAGCTAATTTTTTCTGTAGGGGGTCCTAGGCCAATTTTAAAAAATTTTACTATGTAAATTTAATAAGCTCCAATTTTCCCGAGGAGGGGGTCCAGATCCCCTGATCCCCTCCTTTCTAGATCCCCGCATGAAGATTAGTACATGTATCTAAATAATCTAAATATAAATAATCTGTCCTGTTTCACTAATAAATATAAGCATTACTTATCGTTTTTATGTATGCATACAGTGATACACTAGTACTATGATTATTAACAAATCATTGAGATATTATCACATCATACGGAATTATTAATAAATACAATTGTTTTCCTTTTCCTCAGTAAACAACTTATTGTGAGTCTTACTTTTGGAATTGCTTTCAATATAGAAGGATACCTACTCTCAACAATTAAAGGTAGGGATGATAGAGTGCCAATTTGTTCACATTGCCGATTTCTTGTGCAGAGAACAGTAAAACCTTTTATTTGATTGTGCATGAATATTTCAAAATTAATTGTTGTACATATATTTTGTTATAATTCATTCATTGATATATCAACAAGAAAGAATAAAAGCATATGTTTCACAGCCAAATTAATTTTCTCTGTAGTTTCCTACCCCCTACCCCCCACCGCACCAAAATTGACAATAATTACATATAAGTCATACAAATGTTTACTTTTTTTGTAAGTAAATCTCTAAAGATGTAAATAAGCACTGCAAACAAAGATGTGTGTATTTAATATACTACTACATTACAGTTAGCCAGATAAAATGTAATCAGGACGAAGCTACAAGGGGTGAGTGGTGCAAATTAACCAATTTGTCGCCATACACACAGAACACCAAATAAATAAACTGTGAGTGGTGTGTGGAATGCATAAAAGATGGCGGCAAATTATCTTAAATAATCAGTGCAAAAACCCACAAATAGGCTGTTATTTGTTACATATCCTGCAAAAACATTGATAAAAAATAATCAGAATAACTGACAAATTAATTAGGTCTATATAGCCCCCCCCCCCCCCCTCTTGAAATGTATATACTGAAAACAGATTATTGGCGTACAACATCCGCACACAATTTACAGAAAATTTCATGTTTTTTTATCATTTTTGCTAGCTAATGTAAGACAACAAGAGAGAGAGAGAGAGAGAGAGAGAGAGAGAGAGAGAGAGAGAGAGAGAGAGAGTCGATGTAAATCACAGGTGCGCTAACACCGTTAAAATCAAAGCTTGCTAGTTGGTCTGCCCTACCCTAGCTACCTCCTCTCTTGTCTATATATGCTTGTAACAAATCAAAACAATTTCAAATTCTAAATCAAACTGAATTTGACACTACAAAACTCTCTCTGTGTCTGTCTGTCTGTCTGTTTGTCTCTCTCTCTCTCTCTCTCTCTCTCTCTCTCTCTCTCTTATTCTCTTTTGAGAAGTGGACAGGCATAGCCTACATGGATGTAGGCATAGCCTAGAGGAGTTTTTTTATCATTTTTGCTAGCTAATGTAAGACAACAAGAGAGAGAGAGAGAGAGAGAGAGAGAGAGAGAGAGAGAGAGAGAGAGTCGATGTAAATCACAGGTGCGCTAACACCGTTAAAATCAAAGCTTGCTAGTTGGTCTGCCCTACCCTAGCTACCTCCTCTCTTGTCTATATATGCTTGTAACAAATCAAAACAATTTCAAATTCTAAATCAAACTGAATTTGACACTACAAAACTCTCTCTGTGTCTGTCTGTCTGTCTGTTTGTCTCTCTCTCTCTCTCTCTCTCTCTCTCTCTCTCTCTCTTATTCTCTTTTGAGAAGTGGACAGGCATAGCCTACATGGATGTAGGCATAGCCTACATCCATGGATGTAGGCTATGCCTGTCCACTTCTCAAAAGAGAATCTCTCTCTCTCTCTCTCTCTCTCTCTCTCTCTCTCTCTCTCTCTCTCTCTCTCATCGACAATGGCATTGCCATACCCTCAATACACTATTCGTATCTGGATTTTTGTCTTTGAGGTTGTAAATCATTATATCTTCTATGGTTTAAAACTTTATCATAACCTATATTTTGACATGTCGATTATTTCATTGAGTTTCGTTTCATAGCTAAAACATTTAGATTAAACATATCTGTTTTCGCGAGCCGATTTTTACACAGTTAGGGCGAATACACTTCGGGTTAAAATTGTTCGGGGGGAAATACATACAGGGCAAACAAAACCACTTAGATTCGCAAAGCCAACAGTGTTATTTCTAATTTAATTGTTTATACTGTGTGGGGTTAATTCATCAATGTTAATTTAACCATTTTATCACCACTATATAAGAGCTATTAAGACATTTATTTGTAGGAAAGAGCATGTACGAATGATCTTTATTTAGAACAGTTTGATGTTGCTAGGATACAGGTTTCAGATCCATGATTTGATTGGTTAATTTAGATATTGAATCTCGAATTTCGAATCTCGAATCTCGTATTTCGAATCTCGTATTTCGAATCTCGAATCTCGAATGATCCTTCTCGGCTTTCGTAGAATACCCACTCCTAAACAAACTCAAATATAAACTGTTCTCCCCCCCACCCCCCACCCCTTGTCGAATGATCTATTAAAATCAAAATATAATTTGGGTGTCTAAAAACTTACATAAACTGGTAAAAAATGTTATTCTTAAAAAAATTATATTACACCTTGCATAATTGACAAATGATCTATTGAGATATGATCAGAGGTCATATTTCTACCTTGGGATCAATAAGTAGTATTCATTGACAAGTTAAAATTAATAACAATAAATTATTCAAATTATAAATGTTTATATCCACATTCACTCTCCCCCCCAATCTAATCTGGTTAAAAAGATTCAGTCTTCTTAATACATTCTTACATGTGTACAGTAGCACATTTTAAATCATTTCTTGATTAATTTTTCTCTTGTGACTAACATTTTGGAAATTGCTTAATTCAATTTTTAAGATTTATAAACAAAATGTTATATGCATCACTTCCATGTGTTCGCCTATTTGGGGCAATTGTAAAGTCTGCTAAACAAACCAGTGACATATCATTAGGCTAGGAATTACCCACATGGATCAAACACTACTGTATAACATATGAATAAGATAAAATACATTATTATGGGGGTTGGGGGGTTAAAGACAACACATGGGGGTCATTAATGTACTTTACACCATTTGATGCATCATGCATGCATAATGACATTAGAAGATATTTTGTATTTTCCTGTTTCGTGGGGTCAGAACAGTCCCATAAGGACCTACATTGTATTTGATGCATTATAAAACATTAGGAAAGAAATACTCCTTCCTTCCTATTATAACTCATATAAAAATGATAAGTGTCTACACCTACTTACATGTAATACACAAATTTAATAAGAAATTGTTTATACATGGTCAAAATGTATGGAACGCCAAATTAACATATATTCAAATATTTGTACCTATCTTCAAATAATTGTACCTATCTTCAATTAATTGTACCTATCTTCAATTCATTTGAAGATAGGTACAATTGAATTAAAGATAGGTACAATTATTTGAAGATAGGTACAATTGAATTGAAGATAGGTGTAAATAATTATACCTATCTCTAAATAATTATACCTAGGTACAAATGAATTATACCTAGGTACAAATGAATTATACCTATCTTCAATTCAATTAAAGATAGGTTCAATTGAATTATACCTATCTCTAATTCATTTGAAGATAGGTAAAATTCATTTAAAGATAGGTACAATTGATTTGAAGATAGGTTCAATTCAGACATATCTACAAAGGATTTGAAGATAGGTACAATTCAATTATACCTAGGTTCAATTCGTTTTGTGTATTGTTGAAAATAATGAACGCTCCCTTGAAGACATTTCGGGTCACTATATACCTAAATAAAAAACTGGCTTTAGTTTTTTCCATAATTTTATCAAAGAATGTATAATTCAGGTAATAATCACTCTATTCATTAAAGCGGTAACAATTATTATGAGTTTTTGTTTGTTTTAAGGCTCAATCTTTCGAAAAGTTGACAAAATCATATGGCCTATTTTATCATCCCGATCCCGATTTTATTTCTAAGTCACATTTCTTCAATCTTTTTTTTAATTTTTATTATTTATCAATATATAAAGGTGTTAAGCAGTAATGTAAAACTACTGCTGGCAAAACAATACTCTGCAGCTGCTCGGCCATGGCCTTTGCCTTTTGCAACCGGATTAAGATACTGATAAATTTTCGCGCCAGTTGTGACGTAACGGAAATGACGTACTATACAGGGAGTATTCATTATTGCCAATATTTAAGTAATTGAAGATAGGTTCAATTCAATTGTACCTATCTTTAATTCAATTGTACCTATCTTCAATTCATTGCATTTGTACCTATCTTCAAATCAATTGTACCTATATTCAAATGAATTAAAGATAGGTATAATTGAATTGTACCTATCTCTAATTCAATTTGAAGATAGGTACAATTGAATTGAAGATAGGTACAATTGAATTGAAGATAGGTACAATTTAATTGAAGATAGGTACAATTATTTGAAGATAGGTACAAATATTTGAATATATGTTAATTTGGCGTTCCATAAAAATGGGGTCAACTCAATAGGCCTAGTGCATGATCATGCAGTCTGACAAATGAAAAAAATAACTTTTGCAACTAAAATGACAGAAACTTTACAAATGCGATAGGATAGGTAACGATGATAAGCTTATTTAAATATTAAAAGATGATGATACAGTATGCTGTCAAAGGGAGATCAAATTTAGAAAGTGAAAGTAGAACTTATATATGCATGCTGGCATCTCATTATATTGCGCTACTGCTACTACATGTATTATGCTTACCTAAATTGGTCAACATCATAATGATAATCCAATTAAAACACAATAATGAATTCATTTAGCTGATCTTAACGAGGGGCCTAATCCTTTTCTGCATACGGAAAACACAGACATGTATGTATGGGTGTTGCTAAAACGCGGAACGAAAAACGGAACGGAAAGCGGAACGGAATGGAAAATAGCATCACGTTTATCGCTTAAAAAGGGTATAGACTGGCCAGAAACGATTTACTTTGTATCTTTTATTTATATCTAATGAATGATTATCAACATGTTGTTATCTTATTAATATTCATATGAATGTCTATCAATTATAGCATTGTATTCATTCGGCTTTAGTTGAGTACGAAACGAAAAAATCAAATGTATACGAATTGTGAAACATTTACATGATTAAACGAGTAAATTAGCTAAAACTTTTTACTTATTTTTCTTATTTGGTATTGCTGGCATATCAGCGTAACGTACGCAGTTAGTGAAAGCGTTTTATGCGTGTTTTGAGTATTTTTTTATATTTCAAATATGATGATGTGCATGTATATACTTACATCAAAATTGAATTGCCGGTGTTCTAGACGATCTTTTATCATACAGACGATACAGTATCATTAAGATGGAAGAATAAAACCCCGTAGGACTGACGACATTAAAAATTAAAATACAGAAAACATTAAAATATACCCGGTAATTTGTGAAACTAGCAATTTGTGAAACTAGTATTTTTAGCAATGCAATTTTGTTTATGTTTGCATTACTAAGCAGTTGTTTATTCCAGCAGCTATATACATATGATCCGAATAGAGAGCTCTAGACGTTGCCTAATTTGATTTTACGATTATATATTGGGACTATAGTATGTCGATCCCAAAATATTCATGCAGCACATTTGGACGATTTATAATGGAAAATGTTGACATCTTTTCTCCATTTGGAAGTCACTCAGAAGACCTTGCACAATTTTTCAACACTATAATCCGGGTCTGTTGAAATGCAAAACCCCGTAGACTTCTTTGTTTTTAGCCGTGTATTTATACCAGCTGATAAGCTAGAGAGGACGTTTTAAAGAAAGAATAATGAGAATGTGTAATGCTTCTAAAAGAGAATCGCTTGAACCCTGAGGTATATATAAATATACAGCAAAAAGTGAATCGAGGATATTTCTGGACAGAATATAGTGGTCAATGCATGTACTGTTAATTTTGAGGAAATAAATATTCTTGAATAAATAGTCTAATATTGCTAATCTTTCAAAAAAAAAATAAAAAAAGTACATAAAGTATATCGTTTTAGCATGATTAGCAAATCTATGAGGTAAATAACATTAGATAAGATTTTCCGTTTTCCCTTCCGTTCCGTTTTCCGTTCCGCGTTTTAGCAACACCCATGTATGTATACACGTGAACCCATCTAATCGAAGGGCTGGGTAAAACTAGTACCCGCTAATGAGACATGCAGACCTGTATTGTGTACGTAACTTCAGACAAAGATCATTCATTTGTAACATGCATGTATTTTTATGACATATTCTTCAAATCCACTTGCACTATTTTATTAGGTAAATAACAGCTTTAAGGTGGTGCAGGACACCTGCATATTGTGATGTACATGTATACTTTCTATTGAGATAAACAATAACGTATATCAAATATTGATTAAATATTTACCCCCCAAATAATGTTACCTTACATTGAAGCGCAATGGGTTTGAGCGTTTACATGTCTGTAAGAGCATTGGGGTCCAAGGTGTATTTTTGGTACTTTTACAATTGATATAAATGAATTTTCATGGGGAAGGGGGGGGGGGGGTCTGGACCCCTCACTCCCACCCCTTCTCTAAATCTGTGCACACGATGATGTTCATGTAGGCACACAGAAGCAAATCTAAAACCGGCAACCGCCACGGGGAGGGGGCATAATTTAATTTTTAATTTTGTTTGTAATAATTATATAGACCATTATACTTTCTATGACATAAAATGTTAAGATTATTGATTAACTGAAAATTCAATGCAAACAGTTCTACCCCAAATTGCACATAAAGTGCTGCTCATGTCACGATGTGTATTATCATATCTGAAGGGATATAATCCTTCAGTTATGAAAATTATAAATTTTAATTGTATTACCGGAGCTTGCATGTAGCCTTCATTTTTAATTAAACTGGTACAAAACAGTGTTATTTAAGGGCAAACACATGGTGCGGGTATTACTGTCTAATGACAGCATCTAGTTATTACTGCTTTTATATGTAATGATTGATAAACCAGTTGTTGACTGATCCCGTTTTATTTTCCCATTCTTCTTTTTCTTTAAATTGACAAATTTTATACCGGACAAATTCAAATATCTCAAAATCTATATCCTATAACACAACTGTGTGTGGGTTAATTCATTATTAGACGAAACCGTTTGCAAGTGTAGAGAGGCAAAAATTACACGACGCGAAAATAATCCTATATACAATATACATGTAAGCTGTAAAAGGTTAATGTACAATAGAAAACTGTGGGATATACGTAACAAAGAAATACTTTTATTCATAGAATTTGATGTCAAAAACTGTTCAGTATACTTGCAATAAACTAAGAATTCTATTTTTAAACTACTTTAGATGCATGCATTTCAGATGGAGCCTTTGTTTAAAGCCAAATATGAACAACTGTTGGATAACTTGACGGAAAGGGTCAAAACAGGAAAACCAATAGACTTCAAAGAGTACGTTATGATTAAATTACCTAGTATCATTACACACTCTTGTGGCACTGTACAAATTTGAATGAATGGTGGCTGAATAATAATAGAAATGTTACTAAATGGTATAGACTTGTATTCTAGTGTATTCTGTACAAATTTAGATTCCCATTTTTTGTGGGAAGTGTCTAGCTCGATATGGTGAATCTATTCATTTATAAGTACGATGCGTCGCATTTGTTTTCGCCTTATAACAATATTGAATTTATGACCAACAAAATGATTATACCTTCACACGAAATCTATCAAAATTTCTTGTTTGTTTTAGATGTCAAGAGATTAACCATATAAAAGAAAAAAATTGTAAAATGACAACTGGCTTATTAAATCATTTTTGTTCTGTGTCGACAAATAAAATAAAATACCCTTTTTATTTCACATAGGTTATACTTTTTTAAAAATGTCCTTACTTTTTTGAAAAAAAGAATTTCCTTAACATTTAATAATTGTAATTGCCAAATATGTTTTTCAGTGTTTTTGGCGCTTATACATTAGATGTCATCGCCTCAACTGGTTTTGGAATGGATATCGACTCTCAAAAAAAATCAGGACAATGATTTTGTCAAATATACTAAGAAATTCTTAAACATTTCCTTTACTCCGATTTTGATACTTATTCGTAAGTTAAAACATTCTTGTCTTTTTAAATAATATGACCTCTCAGATTCTCATGTAGTGCTCAAAAACCGATGTAAATATATTATGACAAGTTAATAATGTACATGCATTGATTTTATGATCTCATCCTGTATATTTCTTTAAATGCATACAAACGGAAGACCCTACATGACATAAAAAGAAATGGAAACATATTTTTCATTTTGTTTTCAGAATTTCTGAGACATATTTTTCTATTTGTACGTGACACAATTATTTTTCCTCTTCTTTATGCTTTAGTGATATTTCCAAAAATTGATACCTTTTTATACTGGCTTGGAATGTCACCTTTCAATCGACTGGAGATTCTGTCATTCTTCCGGCGTGCTTTCAAGCGAGCTGTCGATCAAAGAATGGAAGACAGCAAGGTTAGAGAACGAATATATAGTTTCAAGTACAACATCTTTCTAAAATAGAGAACACCACTTAATGTACAAGATGACGTGATATTATTATATGATACGTTGGGAAGTACACTGTTTGCACTACCGTTGGCCTCCGTAATGGTACTGTACTTTAAGTAAAACTGCTTCGATTATAATAATCATGTTCATTTTGATCTGGATTTTTTTGCTACTAGAAGCCCGTGGACCTGCTGCAGCTGATGTTGAATGCACATCATGACACAGGCGTCGATGAGTCCGAAAACATTCATAGCTACGAAGGAGATGGAACCCCATGAAAACGAGAAGTAAGTTTAAACTTTCTTTTAGAAATTGCGTGAATACGTGATAATAATAAATTTGTGGTCAAATATGTATGTCAAATTAAGCAAAGAACCCTGTACAAAAATAAAAGGAAATGTTCAATTTTAAAGCGAACGTATATACATAGATTTTTTTGAAGTTTTAATAATAGTTTTTGGCCCAACATATCATATCTAAAAGTTTAAGGCAGATCTAATGAAGAAATTGTTCACCATACAGCTTCATTAAAGTTAAGATTAGAATGTAAGTGAATTTCACTTTACACATGGTTTCCAAGATTTTATTGATTTGTAGGCCTTACTATGGATGAGATTGTGGGTAATTCTATTCTTTTTCTGTTGGTGGGATACGACAACACGTCCAATGCCTTGGCCTTTACTGCTTACAATCTGGCCACTCACCCCGACTGTCAAGAAAAACTCATCGATAAAAATAGACGCCATTCTGGGAAAGGTCTGATATTTTTGCGGATCTCACACTATTGTATTGATTATTATGCAATACATTATTGCAATCTATGGCTTCTTTTCTTTAACAAATAAGAGCACAACAATTATTTTACGAGTACGGATACTTTTTTACATTACTAAAATTTAAACTGACTGTTTGATATGTCACCCGAGCGAAACGCATGCAAAACGATCGCTATTCACTTTCATACGATCTGGCTAACATACATTGATAGGAACCACCTAATTACGACAATGTCCAGAAACTGGAGTACCTAGAGAGAATTTTCTGTGAGACTCTGAGGCTTTATCCGTCAGCATGCAGGTAAATTTAAACTCACGTGTCAAAAGACATCTAGTTTTTTTCTCTGTTCGCTATATATATTTCAAAACTAACGTAAATTAAGAACCATATTTTTTGGATGTGCAATAAAACATATACATTTTGCAATGGAAGGTACTGTAGATCTATTTTTTCATCCATTTTTACAGACCAGTGAGCTACAGATCTGAAGCTACATATAACAGTTCAATATCAAATTTCCCAGTAGAATGATTGAAATTTCATAATTTTCAATCACCTATAATTATAACATTTACATTAACTATATTATTCTTAACATTCTAACAGCACACAAACTGCATAAACTAAATATTACCATTTTCAGAACTCATAGACTTGCAGAAAGGGCATTGTGATTGAAGGATACACAGTTCCCGAAGGTACGGACATTTCTTTTCCAATGTACAGTATCCACAGGGACCCACGGTTCTGGGAAAATCCGACCAGATTTGATCCTGAAAGGTACCATTTCATACGGCATATGTTCTAGCTAAATGACAGAAAACCTACATGTCGTTCACACATTTGGATTAGCACCCCTTAGTACACGTACAATAATATACAATATAAACGTAAAATCAATAATTTAACAAAAAAATGATTAAATCAGAAATGGTGTTAAAGATATGATAAAAGGATATCACACGACGTGGTGAAATAATGCTAAAAAGTACTAATAACTAATAAATAAATCTCACTACATGTCATTTCTATGATAAAGTTATATATCAGCCATAACTCTATAACTTGTGTGAGCTAATCAAAAGAACAACTTAAATTTAAATTATATAAAATGTATTTTCAAACGGATATGAATAAAAAAGTGAATGTTGAATTCTTAAACTTTTTTTATCAAAAACACACATTAACCTCATAATAGATTTTTTACATGTGAAGTTTTTGTGTATATTGTCCTTTATTAAAGTTTTAATAATCAAAAAAAGAAATGTTGTCGTGTTGTATTTATCTTTCTTGTAAAAATAAAATTTATCCCGAATGATTATCTATTAAATGCATATACTTACTGATCAATAAACATTCCTAGGGTCATTCAATTATAATTTAATTAAAAGGTTCACTCCGGAAAACAAGGCTAAGCGGCACCCATACGCTTATTTACCCTTTGGGAATGGTACCCGTAGCTGTATAGGCATGCGCCTTGCTCAGGTCGAGGTGCGGTTAGCGATTGTCTCCATTCTACAACACTACAGATTCAAAACGTGTGAAGAGACAGAAGTGAGTAAGAAGCTAGACCCTTAATGATTGGATTAACACTCGACACGCTGGAGGGCGTTTATGTAATAGTTCGATCATATTTAGTAAAATTTACGCGATTAAGAGGGAGCGAAGCGTAAATTTTACTTAATATGATGTAAATAAATAGAACATAACCCACTTTTTCATTGCCTGACCAAAATGTCGGTGCCAATCAGATATTATATCTCTTTCATCTACGGCTCACTTAGCTGTCAATCAAAATGTAACTTTGCTGGAACTTAAAGACGGGCACCCAAATTTCATTTGATCATTAGAAATGCATTCATAGAGTATTGCAAATGATAAAAACAGAAAAATAAAATTTGACAAAAATCGTGACCATGCCCCTTTAAGGGTTTATTAGATAACGAAATACCGATACACTTATCTGTAAGCGTTAGTGGAAATAGAAAACTTTATCACACGGCCTGATTACACAAACGGAACACCGTCACGTATCTGTGAACGTTTGCTTTAAGAATAGCTAAAATGATCATCTGTTTATTCAAAACTTGAATATAATCCGCTCAAATTCTCATATTTTCGTGTTTCTTGTTAAATTCGGTATGTTGATACATCAGTGCAGTGATCAAACCATTACATTCAGCAGTTCTCTCTTAAATACGCTTTTATAATTCAAACATAGATGTTAACAGTAAAAACCCGCAAGATCACGAAGACATACGCAAATAAGTTAAAACTCCTATCTGAAATTATGTTACACCTAGATGTGATACTGATAACACTTGACAAAAAACGATAAAAAAACCACTTAAAACTTCTTTTTCATTTGGAAAAAGTTGTGCAAGTCTACATACATACATTTATATGCAGCACAAACCTGAAGCATTTATAAAATTTTATTTTTGGCATTCATTGTAAATAAGCATTCAAATCTAAAGCGCACGTAGCAGGTATATAAAATGCAAGTTGAAATATGAGCCAACTCTTACAATGCATAAAATGAATCTGCCTGTGCCAGTTAGCCAACTCAGATGTCTTTAAACATGACTGGGAAAAAATACCCCTCAATATTTGTTGCGTTACGTTTTTATTTACAAAGGTCCACTTAATTGTACCTTATGACTGTTAGATTCATTATTCATATACCTGACTAAAACCGTACAGTGTGACTGTCAAACGGTGTCTAGCATATATATCTAAACATTAATATTTCGACGAGAATATATATACACACTGAATATTAATATCTGTATGCCGTCGGTCCGATAACATATCTGGTTGAGAAGAAAACACATATCCCATTGCATTAACGTGTGTTATTAAAAACATCTGCATGAACGGATATAGGACAAACAATTGGTATAAGTACAAATTAACATTCAATAGAAAAATGTGTGAACATTTTTATTATCATTCAATGGCTAAAATGTGGGACGTTAAATGCACACCGTCCAAACAAAACACCGTGACCAGTTTTTTGTATGTAATAAAAACTCGGCGAATACATTTCACAATTGTATGGCATAGAGGTAAACAAAAACAAAAAAAACAGAAACAAAACAAAACCAAAAATTAAACAAACAAAAATTCGTGCTCTTCTTTTGTTTTCGCACAAAATAACTACATACTTCCATCTTTTATTTTAATCGAAAATCGTACATAGAAAATTCATTTAATGTTCGTCTAGGTGGTTGGAAGTTCTTCATATTCACCTTTTTCTTTACAACTGTTGGATGTCTCTGTAACGCAGTAATAGATGCGACCCTCAATCTCGTATGTGCATGTCTCTGCTTCTGATGTATTCTCACTAAAAGAGGATTCGTCTTGCGAGTGCTTTATTTCATCTCCTTTATGAAACACTATCGAGAAAGTAGCAAAAAACAGTCTGAATATTTTAAACAAATCAGCACAAATATTTTGAGTAATTTTGACAGCTTCCTAAACTATAAGCACTTTTTTGCTCGTTTTTATCACAATATTAACAATATAATAATCACCAAATTAAAAAACATGTATATGTTACCGGAAAGATATGATCTATCGTCAAGAGTGTCAATGGGTTCGTAGTCGCCCTCAATAACTCCACGACCGGGGATCGGTGAATATCTCTGAAAGGATTGTGTCCTGTTTTGCATTGGTCCTGTCTCCAGTTCCGATGAAATAACAGACGTCTTCCGATTGTGATGTCCTTGTCTCCTTTTGTATTTCCTTCCTTTATTTTGACAATTTTTATCATTGAAAGTTCAATTTTAGATAGATAGATAGATAGATAGATAGATAGATAGATATATGAATGAATGGCTGTATGAATATGTAACCATTATTTTTTATCTAATTATTATCAAAACTATGATATGGAAAAAATTGCAGTAATATTCAATATAGCATGGAACTTTCATTATATGTACTTCTAAAAGCACAATATTATTTTAAATGCATCCTATAAACATTTCTTTTAAATTTTATTTTCGATGTTCAATGAAGTCTAAGCTTGCAATATTTATTTTACCGAAGTAGCAGAGAGTGGATATGAAGCAGAACAATAATATGGTTCCTCCAAGAGCAAAGGTAACAAGTGTCAACAACGGCAAAGTCGATAAGTACGCCATTAAACCGGAACTTGTAGACTCTAGAATAGACAACATTATCATAATATAGCATTAAACTCTTTATAAAGCATCAAAACAATATAAAGCAATCCGTCTGATAAAAAAACGGTCTGGAAATTTTATAACATATAAATTTATTAAATTCAGTCAAAGATATAATAATTACAAGTGGACGCGTCGTTGTTTTTAAAATTAAACAAGTTTATTTCCTGTTTTCATAATTATGTATGTCGACATCTAAATTGGGCACTTAACATTATGTTCAAATCAAAATAAAATGTACTTGACCATTTATTTCCATTTGTTTACATCCTATATTTATTGTTTTTATTTAATCATTGAAAAGTAATTGTAAAATATGTGTTAAGAGGCATTTTTATTCGATTATAAAAGTTATGGATATCCTTACAAGTATAAGCTTGAAACCCAGAAAATACAAGAATCGTTTTCCATCATATGCTTTCATATCCATTATTTTGTGATATGCCAAAGAAGACAAGGGTGATTAGTTATTTTTTACTTTTTATTTTTTATTATTAGCAGATGCTGTATATTTTTGTCTACCAAGTGTTACCATTGTATAATTAAAGAGAATAGTATAAATATATATAGATATATATATATATATATATATATATATATATATATATATATATATATATATATATATATATATATATATATCTTAAGTTTACCTTTGTTTTCTATTATAATAGTTTGAATTTCTTCCCCTTCGACAAAGAGTTTATAATATCCAAAAGAGGATTCATTAATGATATGAATCTCAGTGTGAATCCAAAACTGGTATGGTTTATCCCCTTGGCTAATTGTTGAGGCAGTGTCAAGTTTAAATTGTTCCCCCCTGGGTCCAAACCAAGTGGCTTCTTTTGGCTTTGGGTACGAGATCAGCGGAGCTTTTAAAACAACATACCCGTCGATGTTTTCTTGATAATGCAGAGGAAACGATTTATTAACGTCTAACCTTGGAGAGCCTTGAAAAAATAATTCCTCAAAAAATAAAACTGTGTTTAAGTTACGGTCAAAATGCAATTACAAGTTGTCAAGTTATATGAACGATACCGAGCACACATTGTTTGAAAACGTTTGTTTTAGAAGTAAAGGATATATTTCAAGCAATTCCTTTCTTTCTTTCTTTTGTTCTCCCTTTTTTTCCCCTTTCTTTCTGATTCGTTATAAACATAAATTATAAGCAATATCTAGTGTATTTTGATACCAATATTGATCATCTATTCAGTGTTTAACATATAATCAAAACAAAGCCATTGCTTTTGTCTACATGCATCTTGCTTAGAATTTTACGACTTTGCTATGCATGAACTGGGGATAACTATTTTGTATGCCAAACTGCCAGGAAGATGAAATATTACTTACATTCTACGAACAGATGAATTGAACTTGAGGTATGATTGAGTTGGTCATTATAAGCATCACACGTATACTCTTGCGTGTGTTCACACTTCAGTTTATGATAACTATACACAGATTCAGCTTTTTTCCCTGGTAACCATGAAATGTCTCCTTTCTCATCATTACCGGTTATATAAACCTTGGACTTTGGATTGCCGGCACACGAACATTGAATTACAGCAGACGCTCCTTCCTTGGCTTGTATGATATTTTCTGTGATTATGTTCCCGTTTATAATTCCGAGAATGGTCGGATTAGCAAGATCTTTAAGTAAAATCAAATGCTTCATTGATTCAGAGAAAATTGAGATATATTTAATTATTTTGGTTAAAATATTAATCTCAAAGTTTTGGTTGGATGGAAGTTTTCCAGGTCACAAAGTTTTTAATTAAACGATGGATGTAAGGAATCTGGTTTGTGTCAAATAACAATACAATGTACACATGAAAAAAGAAAGAGTTTCTTATGGCTATTATTTTTGTTAAATTATTGCATATGTCTTATTTAACCCAGTAACAATATTTTACTAATTCACTCCAACTTTTGACCTTTAAAATGAGGTCAAATTATTTAAGATACAAGCGTAACGTCAGGCGGATTGATATGTTTTTGACGTTAGTCTAACATGACGTAGGCAACATGCTTTATACGAAATAAAATATTTTTTAGCCAATCAGAAAGCGCGTTACAACCAAAATTGAATTATAACACTCTTACATTGCACATCTATGTTAATTTCCGTTGAGACTGTATTTGAACCACGACTGTTTTTGTAATCACCAATTGCCACACACTGGTATTTCAGAGGTTCCGTGCTATTAACAGTCTGTCTTGGTAAATTTGCTGTTGTTATAACTTCATCGATTGTCCCATCCAAATTCACTTTTCTCCATTGGAATGTACAAGGCGGATTGCAGTCTGCCATGCAGGATACAGGTCCAAAGCTTGCACCATTATGCAACTTTACACTTGTGTGGAATTCGGGAGTCATCGTCACAGCTTCCGGACCATCTGTATATATAAATATTGTACAAGATTTTAAATGAAATAAACAAATGTTTAAAAAACAAATGATTTATGGAGTAAAAGTGCATTTTCAAGAATAAACTTTTTGGCATTTGAAATTGATTAATGACTTTTTGTCCTGGTGTTTGTACATAAATATTTACTTACACAGAGGTTGGATGTAAGCAAAGTCACTTATTGATGTCAACTGCTCTCTAGCCTGGCATTGGACATACGTATAGGAAGTTACGTTCATGGTCAGTGTCTGGCTATCAGACTGGACGACTGTATTGTTCACCATCCACGTATAAACGATGGCGGGAAAATGTTTAAAGTAAAGTGGCCTTGACCGCGACATGCTGTGACATTTGAGTATTGTTGATTGACCAATAGGTACATTTCGTATTCCTGTGATTTTTGGATTGTCTGGCAAAGCTGAAAATTAAACTGCAATAAATGTAAATGTTGAAACGAAGATAAGATTTAAAAAAAAATGAGTATTGTATACACTGGCCAAAAAAATCATAAATTCAATCAAGTATTGTAGAATAATTTCAAAGCAAAAAACAAAGTGTTCACTAATTGTTCAAAGATATGTTAATGTTATGATTGTTTCATTAATATTAGTGGTCAATGTACTTCCTGGTTCAAGTTAAAAAAATCGGTTTGAAAAATATGTGTATTCCCGACAAATTTTCATAGAAGAACGTTTTAGGTATGGCACTTCAGGGCACCTTTCATTTTCCGGAAGCGCTGGATTTCACAGCAATTCGTGTATAAAAATACGTTTAGTTTTACTTAATGATTTACAGACAGAAATATAGACATAAATAAGGACTGAGAGTAGACAAATTGTTTTAATACATTTTTTAAAAAGCCTATAGTTAACTGATAGTTACTTTTTTTCCAAACATATATCTGGAATTTAATCTCAAAACCCGCCAGTTATTTTTTGTCTCCATGCGATTTGAACATTTCACTCTTTTCTCCAACTTTATTTGATCCCCCCCTTTTCATGTGCTTGCATGACTAAAAAACTCAAAGTTGAAATTGTTGACCTTTTTTTTTAATTTGCCAACACATATCGGAGTAAGTATCCTTTTATTAAACACAAATATGAAAATAAAATAATATAGGCACCTTTGCTTCATTTTTATATATGTAATGAGTAAACACACAAGTACAAAGTTTATCATTTTTACCATTGACTACAAGCACGACTCCATGGTTTGTTCTACAAGACTGAACATCGTATCCTAATGCGTAGTAGCCTGCATCAGTCGCGGAAACATTTGATAAAACAAATGTAAACAACCCGGCTGAGGCTGCTAACTCTTCTGCAGACACAGCGTAACGAGGCATGCTAGCACCAGAATCTGTCAGCTGAAACAACGTTTTAGCTGTGGTTGGGATTGGTATGTACAGCGTCACATTGCTTCCTCCTGTCACTTCTAACACTGATTCTGAATTTTAAAAAAATCAAAATGGTGTCTTTGGTATACTTATTTCTGATTAAATAATAATTTTACAATGTCATTTTTCTACGTTTAAAATTAAGCTGATAGAGGTATTTTCAAAACCGAAGAAAATGACATGAAAACATAGCGCACTTACGATGAAATGTCATTCTACTTTCGACGTATGTAGAGCGAATCGTGGCACGAACAAGAACCTCGACAATATTGTAGTTAAGGATATCCTTAAGGACAATTTTATTATCATA
This sequence comes from Magallana gigas, assembly GCF_902806645.1. Classification (NCBI taxonomy): domain Eukaryota; kingdom Metazoa; phylum Mollusca; class Bivalvia; order Ostreida; family Ostreidae; genus Magallana; species Magallana gigas. The sequence continues at coordinate 25,169,832 of NC_047560.1, read as the reverse complement.
AACTCTCGTGAATCCTAAGTGACGTCCGTCACACGTCACGCTTACGTCATGGTATTTGGATTCATGTGACCATGTGAACATCATATCTCCATTCATAAAATGGGATTTTATCTCAAATGATTGTCCTGTAAAAGTTTTAAATTGAATTTCATTTGTATTTTGTTGTTGGTTTTTAGCGGTTTTTTCCATTATGTTGGAAAACATGTTTTTTTTCAATTGTTTAATACGTTTACAAATGTATATATAAAATTGTATTTGTTGATTAAAGGACATTTATAAGTTATTTACCATTTTGAATTTAAGTCTTTTTGATCTAAGAAATATTAATGACACCTTTGCACAAAATATATATAATTTTTTTTTAAGAAATCATACATTAAAAGGGTTTGTTTTTCAATTAAACACTGGAACAAAAATAACTGAAATTATAATTATACACTGAAGAGCAAAATACTCTAATGTAACAATTTAACTAAAAAGAAGTTATGATAAACACGTTAATTTTGAACAGTTTTAGTTCACACCGTTCATTAAAATAGTCTTACTATCAATATATTACATACATGTTTTATCAAATGACAGGAAGCTATTTAGATATTTAATTTATAAGATTGGAACAGTCATTCTTTTAAAATGTTGATCTATCGCAAAGGGTATCAACAAATCAACAAAACCAATATGTAGCAAATGGTCTACTCTCACTGTCAAAATGAAATTGATTATATTGTTGTTAAAGGGGAATGGTCACGATTTTGGTCAAAAATTGTTTGTTTGTTTTTTGATTTTGATATTTACAATGCTTCAGAGGGGCATTTTTTATAGGCATCCGAAATTTGAGTGCCATTTGTTGAGTTAAATGCGAGTTACGGAGCTTGAAATTCTTCGCTATGTAAACAAAGCGTTTGTTTACATTTTGAATGTTGAAGTAATAATTTTTAAACCTAAAACGAATGTGTTAAACGTTAGGAACTGTTTATATAGGCTTAAAATGAATAAAAAGATAGACAAATAAGCAAGAAAAATTATTTTTTACTGGTATATTGAACCTATTACACAAAACAGGGTACGAGCTTTGTTTACATGATTAAGAATTGTGAGCCCTGTATCGTGCTAATAACTCTACGAATGACTCTCAAATTTAATTTGATCCTTAGAAATGCATTTCTAAATCATTGTAATTAATAAAAACATAAAAATAAAATTTGATTTAAATCGTGACCATGCCCCTTTAATGATATAGACCAAAACTGGCCAACGGATTCAATTGTTTTGTTAACCCAAGAATTAAAACAAATCAAAACGATGATTAAATAATATTCAAAACTACAGTATAAAGCCTAAATTTCTTTGATGCAGTCGAAACTTGATTTAAAGAAAAATAATTTCAAAGTAGTTAACCTTTTAACATAGCAATTTTATTTTCTTTGATAACTCAATATTTTCAACAAATTTAGAGCAGTTTTAAGAATATAAAAAAAACTACCGTATAAGTATATGCATATTAATTTGATTAAATGCAGTTACAGCTTGTTTTAATACAGATATGATTAAGAAGTATTTAAATTTAAAAAGAATATCAATAAATTAAGAAAATTACCTTTCGATCTTTCTGGTAGAACAAGTAATAGAAATAGAAAAAACGAAGTCGGTTTCATTTTTTCAGATATGTTGACGAACGCTGTAAATTCATTTTTTTTCCTCTTACCAAATGAACACGCCTACATTTGACGATTATTTTATTGTGATATAAAGTTTTCGGTCATTAACTACGAATCCTGATATTTTTTTTTAGTTAAACAAGGAAGCACTAGCTAATTACTGATGCTTGACTCTAATAAAATCCGACAAAAATAATCAGGAAATCACAGTATGATATGAAGTGCTCTTTAAATAATTGTAAAAATCAGTAATAGTTCAACTTTTATTGAAAAACCTGTACATTGTGAACACACACATAATTCTCTCTCTAATTAAGCAATTTAAAAATAAACAGATCATTACAAAATTAACACATAAAATATTTTAAGGGGATTTTTTTTTTCGGATATCCATTTTGTTTTTAATCAGACCTACTGGGAAACAAACACTTTTTTTTAAAATTTATTTCTTTTGTTGTGTTTTATTTTTTTTGGTTTAGTATTGAATAACATATTTTACATGAATGTACCGATACAGATATTAAAGGCGTAAATTGAAGAAAAAAATTAGATTGAGAAAGATTTAGTCAATAGCACTCAGCCCAGAATGAAATCCCGCCATAAAAAAATGAAAATAGACTTGTAGATAAGAAAATTGAAACGGTATAGCAACGGTTTCTGATTCAGTCACCTTGTATGACTTAAGTATGTTACATTCAGTTGACAAAATAGTACAGTTTTATTTTATTAACTAAATGTAAAAACATGACTAAGATTTTATACACGATTTTCATTGAATACTTATAGTATATTATTTAACGCAACATTTGATAATGAACATAAACTATGAATGATACGTGTTTATGTGAGGAATTATTTTTTTCTGGAACGAACGTGTTTTCCTCGGCATATTCAAGTATATATATTATGTACGTGAGTACAATGAATTTCCTTCTTCCTTTATCGCTTTAATTAATTATTCATGTTTTTAAAAGTAAACATATTTCAATTATGCTTTAAATGGTAGCATCATTAAAACTTTCTTTTATAATTATTATTTAACCACTCAGTAAACTGCTTCGTTGGAGGTGAAAGTCGAGATGTTTCCTTGGAAAATTAAGAAAACAGTTTTTATTTGACACATTCGTAAATCATAGCAATAAGGATAGGTTTGGATTATAATGGATGTATCTTTGACAGCCATTCTTGGTTGTTTTTTTATGATGTTGTGTAGCCGCCATCCACAGGTATCGCTGTGCCTGTCATATTGTTTCCAGCAGGGGAGCAAAGGAAAACAACCAAATCAGCTATCTACAATGCATAAAAAATGAAAATCGATTTGGTTTGCTAAACAAGTATAGTCTGAAAAAAGTTATCTTAACTTTTTAAAATGTACCAGTACTTGGTGAAATATCTATTATTATAGATTATATATTAAGTCAAATAAAAAGTTTTGTCCTTAAATATATATAGATAGATATTATCTGCACGAATTGTACATAGAAGCAATTTGATTGAAGTGATTTTTAAAAACAAAACAGATCATTTATTTACAAATAAAACACATAAATTCTTTCATGTTTGGGTATCATTTGAAATCATACAAAATGATATTTGCTTTAAGCCTTGAACTGTGGTAATTCACTATATATTTATAGAGAGATATATTTTTTAAGGTAACGAACACAGTTTAAAATGGCCACGACCACCCCGCTCTTTTATATATATATATATATATATATATATATATATATATATATATATATATATATATATATATATATATATATATATATATATATATATATAGTATATTACTACCTGGCTAGCCTCTGTGAACCGTTTTGTAGGCATACACTGTATATATTCCTCCTTCAAGAAATTTTATGATGACATAAATTACCTACGTACCACACATTAAGAATAATTTAACTATAATATAAGTCAAAAATATTATTTCGTCATTTTAATAGTCTCTACTTGAAACGATCTCCAACTTACTAAGAAAAAACCAAACAATATTCATTGAGAGGATTCATTTGATCACATCCTTCGGACATAAATAAGGCAATTCTTACTTTTATTTCGTCAAAGCTTTTGGTAGAAGTCTTCTGAAAATCTTTTATCATCTTCGTTACAACTAAAATTAAACCAATACACCTCCTCTTAGATTTTGTAAAACAATTCATATGGTGAAGATTTATGCAAGTATCGCCACAGTATGTTTACTTATTAACTCTGCGCCTCTTTCGATCATTGTGACGTTACAGTAACTTTACGTCAACTTTTGTTGTATGACGTTATCCTTTTCCCCACAGTGCACTCGCGATAACGTGTAGGAAATAACATGATTTTTTATGTGAAGTGTGTCGTGGGTATTTAACCAATTCCATCGAAATATAGGTGGTCTTTTTAGCTCGTATTTTTTGAGATCATGTAGAACTTGAATTTGAGTTAATAAAGTGTTTATTTGATAGGATTTGGATTTGTTCAATAGCTTATTCATAATTTTTCTAAATGGCACAGGTGATCCCAATTAAATTATGCGTGGGAAATGAAGTAATTCTTCCATTTCCTCATTTTTATTGCTCGTAGCGTTTAAGACCGTTCATTAGTAAGAAAATAAAAGTGATTATTTATGTTGTATTTGTACTACTATATACATTTATTTTTTACTACGTGCTTTTACGGTCTTAAAGTTAATGTGCAAATTACATTACAGCTTTATATTTTATCCACACATAATAATAAAAAAATTGAATACATATAAATCAATTGGTCAACAATTTAGCTTGTCTTTGGCTGTCGATCACATGCTCGATCAACACTCATGCTGTGCACACAACAATAAAAGGTCACTTTCGGAACAATCATTATACTTATTCACATACACATATACTTAATGTATTTTACACTACAGACGAATCAAAGTGCAAGAATCTTATTAAACAGGGTAAAACTTCAAAAACAGAACCTCTACCCCGGAAAACAATGTTTTCCTCGAATTTTACTCTTTCCAAGATAAATGTCTGCATCAACGCACGAACTGTCTATATACAACTTGCCCTTCACGATTGTGGAAACAAAGCCTTGAACGTTACGACCTTTAGTTTTCGACATTTAAAAAAATGGATATATTTGCTTGATAGTCATGATAAAATTGTTTTTCCCTGTATGCTGTAAATATATTTCTTTTAAATTTTGAAGTCTTTTTTTCTCATAATTAAATTTAACACATAAACTGAGAAGTAAATATGATTTATATATAATTTCCGAAATCTTTTACGCGAATTCTCTAGTGTCCACGGCAATTATTCGTCGTTCTTGTATTTAAGGTCTGCTTTGTAAACGAAGCTTAAATAAAATATGCTTAAAGTTAAGACTTTAAAATCATAAAAATTGTACTTAACATTATTTTCCGTTTAAAAAGGCTAAAGTTAATTGGACTCAAAGGTTTTTCTGGAATATTTTTGTCAAGCAAATACCCTCATTTGTTAAATTACAGCGCTTGCAATAAATTATGCGCGAAATTGATTTTTAAAAAGAATTGAGAATAAATGTGTTTCCAATAAGCATGCGTGTAATTGAATACATGTACTTTATTATATCTATTTGTCGTTTTAAGTTCTGTGTTAGTAGTACCAACATCGTGTTTATACACTTAAGAGTCTACAGAGTACCGTAAAAGATAAAAAAAAAAATACTGTATTTCATGCGGACATTTTACTAAAAGTGAAAAATACATACACATTTTGTGTATCCCAACTAATGAATTTTAAATCAACCAATAAATAATAAGGTAATTATAAGCTGTCAAATAAATTTAATCGTTAATAACATTTAAAAATAATAACCTATAGTACTGCTCTACAATAATAATTTCAATGTATAGTATTAAAGTTTGTTTGGGGGGGGGGGGGGGGGTTTGTCGTTTAAAATGCTTACATTGGTTCAATACGATATCGAAGCATTGTATGTATTTTAATCGTTTATATATTACAAAAAAAAATACTTATTCCCTTTTTGGTTTAAATGCACGCGATGTAATATCTCATTAACATATATATAAAAAATATCTGCTTTAGAACGATTTTTTTTATTAAGTTGTATATCAATATGTTCATAGTGCACATCTAACTTGATAATCTATGGACTCAATGTTTTATTAATGCATAACAGGGAATGAATACTTACGAGGAGTATTAACTGTTGAAGGACAAATGGCGTTACATGTTACACCGAATTCTGCTGACTCAAGAGCCACTGCCTGATAATGAAATAAAAACATACAATGATACTCAGTAAGTACCTTACATGTAAAACGAGATTGAAACCTGAAAAAATGACTAACAGGAGACCTTGTTGCAAAAGTTGGCAATTCAGTCACCCGTTTTTAGACTCTCAAATCCTTAAATAACTTTCAGTTGGCTTTCAGTTTAGGGAATAAGAACAGCTTATCTTAAAAAAATCAGTTGTTGTGTAAAGAATATAAACAGAATTGATTCATGATTTTTATCTTTTTAAATTTCATAGATTACAGAATAGGTCGGTCGTATAACTTTATACTTTGGGGTCACAAAATATTTTTTTTTTAACTGTTTTAATAACAAATTAAATTTAAAAAATTAAAACGTTGTACATTTTAACAAAATATCGAATAATTTCAACTGAACATTAGAACTAATGAATAAAAAAAATACAATGTTACAAAGTTAATGAACGTATTGAGGATAAATGCTTAACAGAAAAGCAACGAAATCCTATTTGGTTACTTTCTTTTTAAATCTTTTAACACGAGTTGGATAGATTAATACCGGTTCATTGATTTTTGAAAAATTGACATATCAATTTAAAACGAACCCAGATAGAATTATTATCATATTTGGTTTTAAATCGAGGATATCAGCATTTTACTTAACATTGTCCGTGATAGACGTTTATCTTTATCACGAACAGTATTAAGTAGAAATGTGTATTTTTGAGTAAAAAATTTATAGATAAACATACTTAGAAATGGACGTCCATCTTCATTCCTACCTTGCAACAACAGTTTTGAAGTCAAGGAAACCAGCAGCAGGTCTACCATGATCAAACCGATTATTGTTCAGAATGCTGTTGATCATGACGTATTCATTAGTTCCATCCACGATGAGAAGATTGGATTTTCTGAGGAGGATAGACAATTCATCAGACTTATGGATAAGGGTTCCGAAGGGACTGCACCGGGAGCTGGAAAGCCCCTCTTCCCTTCAAAAAACACCGACAGAAACTACCAAACAACAAACCACAGGCGGTAAAGCGAGCTACCATTCTCGCAAACAGTCTTCGCAAGAATGACACCAAATGACAGCACTTCACCGCATTCATGGAGAAAATATTCAACAAAGAACATGCTGGTCCTGCAGAACCACTTGTAGAGAACCAAGAGTACTGTTATATGCCGCTCTTTGGGGTCTACCACCCCAAGAAGCCTGACCAAATACGAGGAGTGTTTGACTCCTCCGCCACATACAATGGCATATCCCTGTACGATGTCCTACTTCAGGGACCCGATTTGACGAACAGTCTTTTGGGCATACTACTTCGGTTCCGCAAGGAAATGGTTGCCTTTGTTGGAGACATACATCACATGTTACATTGTTTCAAAGTCACAGAAGAACACTTGAGATATCTAAGATTTCTCTGGCATGAAGACAGTGATGTCGACAGGGATCTCAAGGAATACTGTATGCACGTACATATATTTGGCAATAGACCATCTCCAGCTGTCGCAACATATGGCCTGAAGAAAATAGCTGAGATATCCAAGAGCACACACGGAGCAGAGGTGTCAGAATTCATCTGCTTATACCAGGGGAACATTATGTTGCTACCCTGCTGATTGTCAAGTGTCATCAGTCAGTTCGTCACCAAGGTCGTTACTTCACAGAGGGCAAGGTGAGATCCAGTGGGTATTGGATAACGGGATGTAGACGTCTCGTTGTCTCGATCTTGCACAAGTGTGTGATTCGCCGGAGGATGCGACGACAGTGTGAATCGCAGAAGATGTCTGACCTACCAGAAGATCTTTTGATTCCAGGTCAACCTCCTTTTACCTCTGTGGGCGTAGACATTTTCGGACCGTGGGACGTTATTACACGTTAAACAAGAGGATCCTCTGCAAACAGCACCTGTCTGGTGACCCGAGCAGTGCATATAGAAGTGCTCGAAGAGATGTCATCATCCTCATTCATAAATGCGCTAAGACGGTCCACCGCTATAAGAGGAAAAGTGAAGTTGTTTAGGTCAGATAGGGGTACAAACTTTCTTGGTGCCATAGATCCTTACGCATAGATGCAATCTGTGTCGTAGATACCCCAGTGAAAAAAATACCTTTACAATGAAGGGACTGTTTGGAAATCTAATTTGCCCCATGCTTCCCACATGGGTGGTGTGTGGGAAAGGCTAATCGGTCTGACACGTCGAATTCTCGATAATATGCTACTAGATCATGGCATAGTTGGACTGACGCACGAAGGTTTGGTCACTTTCCGAGCGCATTTATCAATTATCGCCCTCTATCGGCTGTTTCATCGGATTCAGATTCACCATTCATTCTAATACGTCAAATATGTTACTTGCGCAAAAAACGGATTCCATGCATGAAAGGATTTCCTGTGAGACAGATTCCAAAGACTTGTTGCGTGTCCAGTGGAAAAGAGCACAACATCTTGCTACTATATTCTGGGATAAGTGGAAAAAAGAAATATCTACACACTTTACAGAACCGTAGGAAATGGCACCAGACAGAGAGGAATGTCCAGGTTAATGATGTCATCTTACTTAAAGATAAAGACGTGCATCGTAACGATTGGCCCTTAGGAATTGTCACCAAAGTGTTTCTTGGAGAAGATGATCTAGTGCGTAAAGTAGAGCTCAAGGTTAGCCGGAATGGAAGAGTTAATTCATACATCCGACCAGTGCACGAGATCGTTGTTCTTCTCGAACAGTGATGGACTTTAGTTGTTCTTGTTGTTGCACAATTCAGGCATTTGTGTACTTTTGAAATCTGTATGACTATTTAGTTTTTATCATACACAGTATGTGTAATTGAAACTCAATTTCTGTATAAAAATATATCTTAGGTTAAGTGACAATAGTTTAAGTTTGATGTAATATCATTAAGATATCAGACGGGGAGTGTTCCGTCTCCGGAATAATTTTCAATTTCGTCCGGATTTGTGTTTTTCTTTCATAATATAGAAACGTTGTACAAACGTTTTGCGTTAGTTTAAGCACGTGCTTCCGAGCACGATTCCTACATTTCATGTCTCTTTGATAGCAAGATTTATCGTAGTGGAGTCTGTCCCTGATAAGCATGAGGGCAAATATAAACTATGAATTATGCATTTTGCAAAAAACTACAAAAAGACTGACACCAGAGTACTGCATAACCTTAGTATTTTCCCCACATGTATGTAAGAGGACGTCAGAAGGTATAATACAAACTGATAAGTTATAAATTGTGAAATTATCAAAAACCGACTTTCTTTTCGATAAACCAAGCCCGAAATAGCAAAAGCAGTGAGTTAAGCGGTGCGTTGGACCACGCTTGGGTGGATCCACGTCAGGGATTGTTGCATCAATAGATATGTCTTGCAATGAAATTTTATCGAATTGATTACGTAAGAGCTGAATGGTATTTACTGGAGATATTCGAAGAATACAATAAACGTGTTGGAAGTTAGGATTTGACAATGTTTTGAACAAATAAGTGATTCAATTACGTTTTCTTGTAGTGGGCGATTTTATGTTCGATCCACATCGTTGAGAACTTTCCAGACGGGGTAACCACGAACCAAAGGATTAACTAATTAACGAAGAAGTTCTTACGGACGACGTTCATCACTGCATCGCTAGAGCGATACTTGGTTCAGACTTTCTATTAATACAAAATAGTTTAATAAATAAAAGGAACAATTAATAGCGATTTTAGTATATATCGGTAGGAAACTTTCAGAAATAGGGTGCCAGAACGGGTGTGACTAATTGATATAAATGGCGGAAGTGAGAGGGCGAGTTAAACATCGTGCTGAACAACTTTGGGTAAAAATGAGGCATGCAACGGATATAATGATAACCTAGGTTGTTTTCGTCGTTTTTGTTTTAATTTCATACACATTTTATACCACGACAAAATTGGATGAAACCCCTAGACAATAATTGTAAACATTAATATAACAGGATTTATTGTATTCAGCGTCGTAAGTTTAAGTGGGACTCCCCTCAGCACAGTCTTTGTACTAAATTTCTTGTTGTGGAGACGATTAGTACAAACATATTTGAAAGTGAACCAAAAAGAACCAAATTTAGAGAGAGAGACACTTAATACCAATAACTGATTTGAAATAAATAACACGACTTTTTTTTCAGTCAGCTGCAACAAACCAGATAAGGCCAACATTATCCATTTCTGTTTAGATTTGTATCTCTGCACCGCTCCTCGTAATATACAACAAAGCATTTTTGATGTTCAATTTTAAAGATATAAGATGTGGAAAAATCGGACAAGGGTTTTATACAAAATAACAAGTTAAAATATGGCTTCCAAAATATTAAGCATTAGCATGATAAATAAGTGTAACGTCGTTAAGTCCCAGCTTGCGCGGGA